>JAHLWY010000257.1:0-163875 GCA_020002185.1 Paraescarpia echinospica
GTCCAACCATTAAGTCCTCCTCTACATAGACTCTCCCCCTGAAAACCCTCTTTCACCCTCTCTCTATTCAAACATTCAGTCCTCCTCTACATACACTCTCCGCCTGTAAACCCCCTTTAACCCTCTCTCTATCCAACCTTTCAGTTCTCCTCTACATACACTCTCCGCCTGTAAACCCCCTTTAACCCTCTCACTATCCAACCATTCAGTCCTCCTCTACATACACTCTCCGCCTGTAAACCCCCTTTAACCCTCTCTCTATCCAACCATTCAGTTCTCCTCTACATACACTCTCCGCCTGTAAACCCCCTTTAACCCTCTCACTGTCCAACCATTCAGTCCTCCTCTACATACACTCTCCCCCTGTAAACCCCCTTTAATCCTCACTCTAACCAACAATTCAGTCCTCCTCTACATACACTCTCCCCCTGTAAACCCCCTTTAACCCTCTCTCTATCCAATTATTCAGTCCTCTTCTACATACACTCTCCCCCTGTAAATCCCCTTTAACCCTCTCTCTATCCAATCATTCAGTCCTCTTCTACATACACTCTCCCCCTGTAAACCCCCTTTAACCCTCTCTCTATCCGACCATTAAAACCTCCTCTACATACATTCTCCCCCTGTAGACCCCTTTTAACCCTCTCACTTTCCAACCATTCAATCCTCCTCTACCTACACTCTCCCCCTGTAAACACCCTTTAGCCCTCTCTCTTTCCAACCATTCAGTCCTCCTCTACACACACTCTTCCACTGTAAACCCCCTTTAACCCTATCTCTATCCAACTATCCAGTCCTCCTCTACATACACTCTCCCCCTGTAAACCCCCTTTAACCCTCTCTCTATTCAACGATTCAGCCCTCCTATAAATACACTATCTCCCCCTGTAAGCCCCTTTCACCCTCTCTTTATCTAACCATTCAACCTTCTTCGACACTCCCGCTCAACCTTAGAATTGACGACATCTTGCCATAGATGGCCGCTTGAATACAGGACGCTGACGTATTAGTTAACGTCACAAGGTTAAATTATTCAAATAGTAATCACTAGATTTAAAAGAACGTAACAACATTGCTACTCAGTCGGGTATGCAAGTGGACAAGGATGGTCGAGAGTCCAACCAGTTTTATCTTTGTGAAACCAAAGGTATTGTCGATTTTTATGTTAAAATGATTCACATTTGTAACATTTGACAGATAATAACGAACCTTTTATTGATGGTCCTGTACAATAATGAAAACTTCCTTATCTATAATCGACACAGAGTTCCTTCGCGAATTTTCTTTTCGTTTCTCTGGTTCCTCTCCATTAGCAATCGAGAACACAATAGCATTATGAATATCGTTATAACCAGCATACCTCTGTTAACATACAACTGCCTAGCGTTGCTAAAGCACATTCTGTTATTAACGTCATTATATCATCCACTGATCGTGATGATATCATGACGTATTTCTAGTGTATTCTGCCTGACACAGTGTCGGCAAAAATTCGCGTCCCTTGACGGGATGGCTTGGTAGTTGAGCAATATTTACCAATTTTTTAAAAATAGATGTAATTGTTAAAAAGACAGTATGACGTGGTTGCAGATAACCGTCCTATGATCAAACTGACGAAGGTCGGAGATAATGTGAAGTTCACGTCAATCGAAGGGCCCTAGTCGCGAAAGTGTAGAATTGTCAAATAACTATCGTACTGCTATGGCACAAGGGTAGATATAATCATGTTGTGTCGGCGTCTACTTCATGTTGCCAAATACATGTCGCAGGGGCCGTTTTCTGGAAGTATTTGCCACGCGCGCATGTTTCCTGCTATTATTAAGTTACGTTTTCCCTATTGCATGATTACTACGTTTCGAACAACCGACTTTCCCATAAAAAGTGAGAATCTTCACATGTATGGCATAACGTGCAACCTCTGACGTAGTAACTAATCTCTGACAGTTTCGCGTGCATTATGTCACAGAGCAAATAACTGTGAACAGCTTTCTGCAGCTCCAAACTTGTTTTTGTATCTGTCGTGAGTTAGGCAGATATTGTGCACCCAAACACTTGAACACACACACACACACACACACACACACACACACACACACACACACACACACACACACACACACACACACACACACACACACACTCACACACTCACCCACTGACTCTCTCTGACACACACACACATTCACATACACACACACACACGCACACACTCACACACTCACTCTCTCACACACACGCTCGCACACACACACACACACACACACACACACACACACACACACACACACACCAGACCTGGGCCCGAAGTACTCGGTACTCATGTACTCGTGTACTCGAGTACATTTTTTTTTGAAGTACTCACACTCATGAAACTTACGGGTTATGGACTCTTACTCGTACTCATTGTACTCAGACTCTATGAGTACATTACGAGTACATCTGAGTACTTTCTCAATAGGTACTGGGGAGAATAAATATATTTGGTTATAAAATGAAAATTTCCTGAAATATTTAAATGTTCAACTATTTTTAAATACTTTGTTATTTCTGATAGTATACAACCTTACCATCCCTCCACACCCGAGCACATCCTCATTGTCTGATAACAATGACTATGATACCAAAACATGGCAACAGGCAGCATCTTTTCCCACTCAGAAACACCCTGTTGAGCAAACAATAATTGTAGACTAGCAGTTCAGGTCATAAACCTGTTTGTTTAATTAAGCCATTAAGAGTCAATTAGCAGTTAATCCACCAGTTAGACAGGAAATGCCGTTGATGTAGTATGGAGCCCAAGCCACTTGGCACTGGCTGGCAGTGCCAACTACTAAGAACAAGAACTGCCAGTCTTCCTCTGTAGAAGTAAGGTGGCTCAAGTCAGAGTGTCTCCTACACTAGTATAATTCCATGCCAGCAGCCTGGCTAAAAAGTCCAAAGGGGATGTTGAGCCTGTTATGTGGACAAGTGCTAACCCTCTCAACAAGTAGTAGTCTACGATCAGAAAATATAAATTGCAAACTTATAACATGAGCAGATTGCTGATTGTAGAGGTGAACGAATACCTCAGTCAGCCATGCACAGATGGTCACAGTGACCCACTGCAGTTCTGAGTTTTCCAACTCTGGCTCAAGTGGTCTATCACCATCTAAGCATTCTAGCCTCATCAGCCCCAGTTGAAAGGGTATTTAGAAAAATATTCCGCCCTGAACAGTGCAGTCTGAAAGATTCAACCTGTGAACAACTCATGTTCATTCGGTGCAATGGCAAATAGATGATAAGATCATACGATGCCACTGAAATTAATGCCACTGAAGTGAATTTAATTGTTGATGAAATAGAGGTTTTTAAAAATACGTTATTATTTAATATTTATATTTGTTTAATGTACTTTTACTCGTACTCGTGAGAATGTACTCGCATTTGTACTCGTATTCATTCATGCACATACACACACACAAGCAAACATGTACGCATGTACGTATGAACACATAGGCGCTCAAACGCATACCAAGCGCACACACGCGCAATGTCCGTCGGACAAACACTCACCACATGCGCGCGCACGCACATATATATATACAATCACCCATCCCCCCACACACGTGTATTCGTCTTGAGTTTGGCAGATATCGTGCACATAAACAAATGAACAAACGTACATACGGACGCACACAATCCCCCCTCCACACACGCACGCACACGCGCGCATACCCCCCGCCCCTCACACAGACAGACAGACAGACTCACACACACACACATACACACGCACACACACACGCGCGCGCTCGATTAAAACTCGGTTATAGTAAGATAAAAATCACCCAAAAATAGGTGTCATTCGCCATTTTCAGACCGGCGAATAGCGTGTGGATGGGGTGAGGGTGGAGAACAGCGTTGGGAGGGGATGAAAAGGGAGGGGTGGAGAGCGAGGGGTAAGGGTGGAGAACGGGGGTAGAGTGGGTGAAGAGTGAAGTGTGAGTTTGGAGATCGGGAGTAGAGAGCGAGGGGTAAGGGTGGAGAACGGGGGTGGAGGTTGGGTGGAGAGCGAGAGGTGAGGTTGGAGAACGGAGGTAGAGGTGGGATAGAGACGAAGGTTAGGGTTGATAACTATCCAACCATTCAGCCTTCGTCGACCCTCCTGCTCTAACCTGAAGTGGTGACACCACTGCCAATGACGTCCCTTACATTCAGGAAGTTGACGTGTTTACAACATTAAATGATCTAAATATTAATCACCGCGAAAATATTCATTGTTTTCCCATTACAATTTGAAATACCCGATGTATCCGAGCTGCGTGGGTTACTAACCCTTAGTTAGCTTATCATTCACCAGATGTCACTACTGTCATGTTAAGGCAGACTGTAGACAGGTAGAGAAACCATCATACCACAGTCGACCATATATAGCAGGATTAAACAAAATTGCCACTCAGAACATGCATACAAGAATGCACGTGGACACGGTAGTGTTGGGGTTATCGAGAGTCTACCTTGTTTAGTGTATGTGAAATCAGAGATATCTGTCGACGTCGCTATACCTGTTGGCTGTACTTGACGACTGCAATGCCAACATACCGAGCTGTGGCTGCGTTCATCACGTCGCTGTACCTGATGGCTGTACTTGACGACTACAATGACAACATACCGAGCTGTGGCTGCGTTCATCACGTCGCTGTACCTGATGGCTGTACTTGACGACTACAATGCCAACATACCGAGACTGTGGCTGCGTTCATCACGTCGCTGTACCTGCTGGCTGTACTTGACGACTGCATTGTTGAACATTGTTGTAGAAATGACAGTGTATTTTTTATAGCAATGAGAATTGACCTCATAGCTATTGAAACTTATATAACTTGCCACAATCCTACGGCTTGTGTGGTCACCTTTATACCAGTTCACAAGGTTCCTAAATGTATTAATCATTAAGCAGGGTTTCGTCATCAACATGTACCATGGGGAAAATACATTGCTAGTGGCACCCCCTAGCGGGTGAACGATTGTAATGCAAATTGATGCTAATAGCAATTTTTTAAATAGAAAAACAGTCCCATATCACGTACTGGAGGGTGGGAGGGTGGGGGTTACGGAGCTGTTTTTGAGTTTGTGAAATAACAAAACCATCATTTACTTAAAGTGGATTAGTGTGTCCACAATAAAAGATCAGTCAAGTGATGTGATTTCACATTGATTGTACATATAGACAGACATGGCAGGTATAGAAATATCATCTGTGCTGATAGATTGACTCACATGGTTGACTGTGGTGTCAAACAGACATGCTCATCAGTCAGTTTAGTCTTGTACAACTCATGTGCAGCATCCTTCTTGTACAAGCTGACCATGCCATCCCAGACAACGTGTTTCCCATTGTTCTTAAACAGATAATTCCGTACAAACATTTCAGTATTCTAAGCATACTCAAAGAGATGTTACATTCAAAACACAGGTAAATGTGTGAAGCTACTTACATGTCGCATCGTTGGTGAACTCTCACAATCCCCCCAGTCACTAGTGAACTCTCACAATCCCCCCAGTTATTATTGAACTCTCACAATCCCCCAGTCATTAGTGAACTCTCACAATCCCACCAGTTATTAGTGAACTCTCACAATCCCACCAATTATTAATGAACTCTCACAATCCCCCAGTCATTAGTGAACTCTCACAATCCCACCAGTTATTAGTGAACTCTCACAATCCCACCAATTATTAATGAACTCTCACAATCCCCCCAGTCACTAGTACTGTTTGATTCCACAGAGCACTAGGGTCCACCGAGATTTGAACTCGGATCGCAGGATTCAAAAATCCTGAATGTTAACCATTACACCATAGACCCACATATGGAACACTGCAAATATTTTCACATTATCAAACCTGTGTTGAGAGCGCAGTCATCAGCGAAGTTGAAATCACGGATCACATCCTGTAGTACCTTTGTGTTCGCTTGATTTCTTCTTAAGTTAATGCTGACCATTACACCACAGACCCACATATTATATGAAAGATTGCAAATATTGCAACGTTGACACTATTTTTGAAGTACATATTTTTTACTGTGACATTTATACATACCCACACATAGCAAGAACCTCCCATCTTCATTGTTCAGAAGATATTTCAGACCATCTTAATTAGGTGTAGTACATACATTTGTCCCTGACGTACAAATCCACTGTTTCGTAGCTTAATTCATTGCAGTTGTGCATCTGGATAAATTTATGATTGTGTGACAATGTTCAAATTTTAATATACCTGCTTATTTCACACAACCTCGTCCCATGTCATTTAATAGCATTACTAATATTGGTCAAACTAACACACCCTTACCGCGCCTTCTGTTGACATCCCTAAACCCATCCATGACACTGTCCGGCTGTATTCCTTCGCGATTCGTGCGTCTGCTGTAGTGACGATATCAGGGAGGTTTTTACACAAACTAGTGTTTCTAGGCTTGTATGCTTTTAAAATTAAAATTTTGTTTATGACATACATAGATTGCAGCAAAGTTGCATGTGTTCAGATACCGGGTTACAGAATTATCTGTGGAACGTCACCAAAAACAGTAACTTAAGAAATTGTGTCTTGCTCTGTCTAATATTTGCTTGCTGTCTGTGGGTTAAGAGAAGGTGGTGGCTTCTCAAGTCAGGTGGTACCATCATCATAAAAGCCAGGTTCGTTGTAACTGCAAGTTAGTTGCCTATCAACCTATAAACCATGGCTAGCTATATTGTATATTGTAATGTAGTCTGAAAGTAAAAAGTATTTGAAATACTTTCCAATGTATTTGTATTTAAATACTTTTGCATTTCAAAGTATTTGTATTTATATTTGTATTTGACTCCCTCAAGAGTATTTGTATTTAAATACATTTCAATGTAATTGACCCCATGTCTGCTATGAACAGGTTTAAAATCAAAAACTATGGGAAGGTGTAAAGTAGTTTAAATATGATGTATACTGTAATGCCACAGTAATATAATAACCGATGCCCTTGGTGTGTTGCACTATGGGGCGGTGTAAGATAGTTTAAATATGATGTATACTGTAATGCCACAGTGATGTAATAACCGATGCCCTTGGTGTGTTGTACTATGGGATGGTGTAAGGTATTTTAAATATGATGTATACTGTAATGCCACAGTGATGTAATAGCCAAAGCCCTTTGTGTGTTGCACTATGGGATGGTGTAAGGTAGTTTAAATATGATGTATACTGTAATGCCAGTGATGTAATAACCGATGCCCTTGGTGTGTTGCATTATGGGATGGTGTAAGGTAGTTTAAATATGGTATATACTGTAATGCCACAGTAATGTAATAACCGATGCCCTTGGTGTGTTGCACTATGGGAGAGTGTAAGGTAGTTTAAATATGATGTATACTGTAATGCCACAGTGATGTAATAACCAAAGCCCTTGGTGTGTTGCACTATGGGATGGTGTAAGGTAGTTTAAATATGATGTATACTGTAATGCCACAGTAATGTAATAACCGATGCCCTTGGTGTGTTGCATTATGGGAGGGTGTAAGGTAGTTTAAATATGATGTATACTGTAATGCCACAGTAATGTAATAACCGATGCTCTTGGTGTGTTGTACTATGGGATGGTGTAAGGTAGTTTAAATATGATGTATACTGTAATGCCACAGTAATGTAATAATCGATGCCCTTGGTGTGTTGCATTATGGGAGGGTGTAAGGTAGTTTAAATATGATGTATACTGTAATGCCACAGTAATGTAATAACCGATGTTCTTGGTGTGTTGTACTATGGGATGGTGTAAGGTAGTTTAAGTATGATGTATACTGTAATGCCACAGTAATGTAATAACCGATGCTCTTTGTGTGTTGTACTATGGGATGGTGTAAGGTAGTTTAAATATGATGTATACTGTAATGCCACAGTAATGTAATAACCGATGCCCTTGGTGTGTTGCATTATGGGAGGGTGTAAGGTAGTTTAAATATGATATATACTGTAATGCCACAGTAATGTAATAACCGATGCCCTTGGTGTGTTGCATTATGGGAGGGTGTAAGGTATTTTAAATATGATGTATACTGTAATGCCACAGTAATGTAATAACCGATGCTCTTGGTGTGTTGTACTATGGGATGGTGTAAGGTAGTTTAAATATGATGTATACTGTAATGCCACAGTAATGTAATAACCGATGCCCTTGGTGTGTTGCATTATGGGAGGGTGTAAGGTAGTTTAAATATGATATATACTGTAATGCCACAGTAATGTAATTACCGATGCCCTTGGTGTGTTGCATTATGGGAGGGTGTAAGGTAGTTTAAATATGATGTATACTGTAATGCCACAGTAATGTAATAACCGATGCTCTTGGTGTGTTGTACTATGGGATGTTGTAAGGTAGTTTAAATATGATGTATACTGTAATGCCACAGTAATGTAATAACCGATGCTCTTGGTGTGTTGTACTATGGGATGGCGTAAGGTAGTTTAAATATGATGTATACTGTAATGCCACAGTAATGTAATAACCGATGCCCTTGGTGTGTTGCATTATGGGAGGGTGTAAGGTAGTTTAAATATGATGTATACTGTAATGCCACAGTAATGTAATAACCGATGCCCTTGGTGTGTTGCAGTATGGGAGGGTGTAAGGTAGTTTAAATATGGTATATACTGTAATGCCACAGTAATGTAATAACCGATGCCCTTGGTGTGTTGCATTATGGGAGGGTGTAAGGTAGTTTAAATATGATGTATAATGTAATGCCACAGTAATGTAATAACCGATGCCCTTGGTGTGTTGCAGTATGGGAGGGTGTAAGGTAGTTTAAATATGATATATACTCTAATGCCACAGTAATGTAATAACCGATGCTCTTGGTGTGTTGTACTATGGGATGGTGTAAGGTAGTTTAAATATGATGTATACTGTAATGCCACAGTAATGTAATAACCGATGCCCTTGGTGTGTTGCATTATGGGAGGGTGTAAGGTAGTTTAAATATGATGTATACTGTAATGCCACAGTAATGTAATAACCGATGCCCTTGGTGTGTTGCATATGGGAGGGTGTAAGGTAGTTTAAATATGATATATACTGTAATGCCACAGTAATGTAATAACCGATGCCCTTGGTGTGTTGCAGTATGGGAGGGTGTAAGGTAGTTTAAATATGATATATACTGTAATGCCACAGTAATGTAATAACCGATGCTCTTGGTGTGTTGTACTATGGGATGGTGTAAGGTAGTTTAAATATGATGTATACTGTAATGCCACAGTAATGTAATAACCGATGCCCTTGGTGTGTTGCATTATGGGAGGGTGTAAGGTAGTTTAAATATGATGTATACTGTAATGCCACAGTAATGTAATAACCGATGCCCTTGGTGTGTTGCATTATGGGAGGGTGTAAGGTAGTTTAAATATGATGTATACTGTAATGCCACAGTAATGTAATAACCGATGCCCTTGGTGTGTTGCATTATGGGAGGGTGTAAGGTAGTTTAAATATGATGTATACTGTAATGCCACAGTAATGTAATAACCGATGCTCTTGGTGTGTTGTACTATGGGATGGTGTAAGGTAGTTTAAATATGATGTATACTGTAATGCCACAGTAATGTAATAACCGATGCCCTTGGTGTGTTGCATTATGGGAGGGTGTAAGGTAGTCTAAATATGATGTATACTGTAATGCCACAGTAATGTAATAACCGATGCTCTTGGTGTGTTGTACTATGGGATGGTGTAAGGTAGTTTAAATATGA
Source organism: Paraescarpia echinospica (assembly GCA_020002185.1). Lineage (NCBI taxonomy): Eukaryota > Metazoa > Annelida > Polychaeta > Sabellida > Siboglinidae > Paraescarpia > Paraescarpia echinospica. The sequence continues at coordinate 9,763 of JAHLWY010000257.1, forward strand.
TGTATACTGTAATGCCACAGTAATGTAATAACCGATGCTCTTGGTGTGTTGCATATGGGATGTTGTAAGGTAGTTTAAATATGATATATACTGTAATGCCACAGTAATGTAATAACCGATGCCCTTGGTGTGTTGCAGTATGGGAGGGTGTAAGGTAGTTTAAATATGATATATACTGTAATGCCACAGTAATGTAATAACCGATGCTCTTGGTGTGTTGTACTATGGGATGGTGTAAGGTAGTTTAAATATGATGTATACTGTAATGCCACAGTAATGTAATAACCGATGCCCTTGGTGTGTTGCATTATGGGAGGGTGTAAGGTAGTTTAAATATGATGTATACTGTAATGCCACAGTAATGTAATAACCGATGCTCTTGGTGTGTTGTACTATGGGATGGTGTAAGGTAGTTTAAATATGATGTATACTGTAATGCCACAGTAATGTAATAACCGATGCCCTTGGTGTGTTGCATTATGGGAGGGTGTAAGGTAGTTTAAATATGATGTATACTGTAATGCCACAGTAATGTAATAACCGATGCTTGGTGTGTTGTACTATGGGATGGTGTAAGGTAGTTTAAGTATGATGTATACTGTAATGCCACAGTAATGTAATAACCGATGCTCTTGTGTGTTGTACTATGGGATGGTGTAAGGTAGTTTAAATATGATGTATACTGTAATGCCACAGTAATGTAATAACCGATGCCCTTGGTGTGTTGCATTATGGGATGGTGTAAGGTAGTTTAAATATGATATATACTGTAATGCCACAGTAATGTAATAACCGATGCCCTTGGTGTGTTGCATTATGGGAGGGTGTAAGGTAGTTTAAATATGATGTATACTGTAATGCCACAGTAATGTAATAACCGATGCTCTTGGTGTGTTGTACTATGGGATGGTGTAAGGTAGTTTAAATATGATGTATACTGTAATGCCACAGTAATGTAATAACCGATGCTCTTGGTGTGTTGTACTATGGGATGGTGTAAGGTAGTTTAAATATGAAGTATACTGTAATGCCACAGTTATGTAATAACCGATGCCCTTGGTGTGTTGCATTATGGGAGGGTGTAAGGTAGTTTAAATATGATATATACTGTAATGCCACAGTAATGTAATAACCGATGCCCTTGGTGTGTTCCATTATGGGAGGGTGTAAGGTAGTTTAAATATGATGTATACTGTAATGCCACAGTAATGTAATAACCGATGCTCTTGGTGTGTTGTACTATGGGATGGTGTAAGGTAGTTTAAATATGATGTATACTGTAATGCCACAGTAATGTAATAACCGATGCTCTTGGTGTGTTGTACTATGGGATGGTGTAAGGTAGTTTAAATATAATGTATACTGTAATGCCACAGTAATGTAATAACCGATGCCCTTGGTGTGTTGCATTATGGGAGGGCGTAAGGTAGGTGTGTTGTATGGGATGTGTAAGGTAGTTTAAATATGATGTATACTGTAATGCCACAGTAATGTAATAACCGATGCCCTTGGTGTGTTGCATTATGGGAGGGTGTAAGGTAGTTTAAATATGATGTATACTGTAATGCCACAGTAATGTAATAACCGATGCCCTTGGTGTGTTGCATTATGGGAGGGTGTAAGGTAGTTTAAATATGATGTATACTGTAATGCCACAGTAATGTAATAACCGATGCTCTTGGTGTGTTGTACTATGGGATGGTGTAAGGTAGTTTAAATATGATGTATACTGTAATGCCACATTAATGTAATAACCGATGCTCTTGGTGTGTTGTACTATGGGATGGTGTAAGGTAGTTTAAATATGATGTATACTGTAATGCCACAGTAATGTAATAACCGATGCCCTTGGTGTGTTGCATTATGGGAGGGTGTAAGGTAGTTTAAATATGATGTATACTGTAATGCCACAGTAATGTAATAACCGATGCCCTTGGTGTGTTGCAGTATGGGAGGGTGTAAGGTAGTTTAAATATGATATATACTGTAATGCCACAGTAATGTAATAACCGATGCTCTTGGTGTGTTGTACTATGGGATGGTGTAAGGTAGTTTAAATATGATGTATACTGTAATGCCACAGTAATGTAATAACCGATGCCCTTGGTGTGTTGCATTATGGGAGGGTGTAAGGTAGTTTAAATATGATGTATACTGTAATGCCACAGTAATGTAATAACCGATGCCCTTGGTGTGTTGCATTATGGGAGGGTGTAAGGTAGTTTAAATATGATGTATACTGTAATGCCACAGTAATGTAATAACCGATGCTCTTGGTGTGTTGTACTATGGGATGGTGTAAGGTAGTTTAAATATGATGTATACTGTAATGCCACAGTAATGTAATAACCGATGCGCTTGGTGTGTTGTACTATGGGATGGTGTAAGGTAGTTTAAATATGATGTATACTGTAATGCCACAGTAATGTAATAACCGATGCCCTTGGTGTGTTGCATTATGGGAGGGTGTAAGGTAGTTTAAATATGATATATACTGTAATGCCACAGTAATGTAATAACCGATGCCCTTGGTGTGTTGCATTATGGGAGGGTGTAAGGTAGTTTAAATATGATGTATACTGTAATGCCACAGTAATGTAATAACCGATGCCCTTGGTGTGTTGCAGTATGGGATGTTGTAAGGTAGTTTAAATATGATATATACTGTAATGCCACAGTAATGTAATAACCGATGCCCTTGGTGTGTTGCAGTATGGGAGGGTGTAAGGTAGTTTAAATATGATATATACTGTAATGCCACAGTAATGTAATAACCGATGCCCTTGGTGTGTTGCATTATGGGAGGGTGTAAGGTAGTTTAAATATGATGTATACTGTAATGCCACAGTAATGTAATAACCGATGCCCTTGGTGTGTTGCATTATGGGAGGGTGTAAGGTAGTTTAAATATGATGTATACTGTAATGCCACAGTAATGTAATAACCGATGCTCTTGGTGTGTTGTACTATGGGATGGTGTAAGGTAGTTTAAATATGATGTATACTGTAATGCCACAGTAATGTAATAACCGATGCGCTTGGTGTGTTGTACTATGGGATGGTGTAAGGTAGTTTAAATATGATGTATACTGTAATGCCACAGTAATGTAATAACCGATGCCCTTGGTGTGTTGCATTATGGGAGGGTGTAAGGTAGTTTAAATATGATATATACTGTAATGCCACAGTAATGTAATAACCGATGCCCTTGGTGTGTTGCATTATGGGAGGGTGTAAGGTAGTTTAAATATGATGTATACTGTAATGCCACAGTAATGTAATAACCGATGCCCTTGGTGTGTTGCATTATGGGAGGGTGTAAGGTAGTTTAAATATGATGTATACTGTAATGCCACAGTAATGTAATAACCGATGCCCTTGGTGTGTTGCATTATGGGAGGGTGTAAGGTAGTTTAAATATGATGTATACTGTAATGCCACAGTAATGTAATAACCGATGCCCTTGGTGTGTTGCATTATGGGATGTTGTAAGGTAGTTTAAATATGATGTATACTGTAATGCCACAGTAATGTAATAACCGATGCCCTTGGTGTGTTGCATTATGGGATGTTGTAAGGTAGTTTAAATATGATATATACTGTAATGCCACAGTAATGTAATAACCGATGCCCTTGGTGTGTTGCATTATGGGAGGGTGTAAGCTAAATTAACTTGAACTGTCATTTGACATTATTGCTTTTTAGAAACAATTAAGGTCTGAAGAATTTTGTGTTACAGTTTTCGATTAGATGTAACAGAATTTGAAGAACAAAATAAGTTTCGTAATGTTAAGTAATACAGCATAAGTGGTAATTGACTGTATATTGGAATGTGTTACAATTGGGTTATGTATATGTATACATTACATAATTGTTAGCACCAGGAATTGAGTTGAAAGTTTGCCACTCTTCTTGAGTTGCTAACATCACACAGGTGACATAGCTGAGTAGAAACAACAGGTTCACCAACACAATGTGTGCTTGTTTATCTCCTAAAGATACATTACCCCGGATGTGCCCAGCATGTGCATTGTTGAACATTGTTGTAGAAATGACAGTGTATTTTGATAGCAATGAGAATTGACCTCATAGCTATTTAAACTTATATAACTTGCCACAATCCTACGGCTTGTGTGGTCACATTTATACCAGTTCACAAGGTTCCTAAATGTATTAATCATTAAGCAGGGTTTCGTCATCAACATGTACCATGGGGAAAATACATTGCTAGTGGCACCCCCTAGCGGGTGAACGATTGTAATGCAAATTGATGCTAATAGCAATTTTTAAAATAGAAAAACAGTCCCATATCACGTACTGGAGGGTGGGAGGGTGGGGGTTAGTGAGGGTGGGGGTTAGTGAGCTGTTTTTGAGTTTGTGAAATAACAAAACCATCATTTATTTAAAGTGGATTAGTGTGTCCACAATAAAAGATCAGTCAAGTGATGTGATTTCACATTGATTGTACATATAGACAGACATGGCAGATATAGAAATATCATCTGTGCTGATAGATTTACTCACATGGTTGACTGTGGTGTCAAACAGACATGCTCATCAGTCAGTTTAGTCTTGTACAACTCATGTGCAGCATCCTTCTTGTACAAGCTGACCATGCCATCCCAGACAACGTGTTTCCCATTGTTCTTAAACAGATAATTCCAACATCTCAGTATTCTAAGCATACTCAAAGAGATGTTACATTCAAAACACAGGTAAATGTGTGAAGCTACTTACATGTCGCATCGTTGGTGAAGTCTCACAATCCCCCCAGTCACTAGTGAACTCTCACAATACCCCCAGTCATTAGTGAACTCTCACAATCCCCCTGAGTTATTAGTGAACTCTCACAACCCCCCCAGTCACTAGTGAACTCTCACAATCCCCCCAGTTATTAGTGAACTCTCACAATCCCCCAGTCATTAGTGAACTCTCACAATCCCACCAGTCATTAGTGAACTCTCACAATCCCCCTGAGTTATTAGTGAACTCTCACAATCCCCCCAGTCACTAGTGAACTCTCACAATCCCCCCAGTTATTAGTGAACTCTCACAATCCCCCAGTCGTTAGTGAACTCTCACAATCCCACCAGTCATTAGTGAACTCTCACAATCCCCCTGAGTTATTAGTGAACTCTCACAATCCCCCCAGTCACTAGTGAACTCTCACAATCCCCCCAGTTATTAGTGAACTCTCACAATCCCCCAGTCATTAGTGAACTCTCACAATCCCACCAGTTATTAGTGAACTCTCACAATCCCACCAATTATTAATGAACTGTCACAATCCCCCCAGTCACTAGTACTGTTTGATTCCACAGAGCAGTAGGGTCCACCGAGATTTGAACTCGGATCGCAGGATTCAAAAATCCTGAATGTTAACCATTACACCATAGACCCACATATGGAACACTGCAAATATGTTCACATTATCAAACCTGTGTTGAGAGCGCAGTCATCAGCGAAGTTGAAATCACGGATCACATCCTGTAGTACCTTTGTGTTCGCTTGATTTCTTCTTAAGTTAATGCTGACCATTACACCACAGACCCACATATTATATGAAAGAGTGCAAATATTGCAACGTTGACACTATTTTTGAAGTACATATTTTTTACTGTGACATTTATACATACCCACACATAGCAAGAACCTCCCATCTTCATTGTTCAGAAGATATTTCAGACCGTCTTAATTAGGTGTAGTACATACATTTGTCCCTGACGTACAAATCCACTGTTTTGTAGCTTAATTCATTGCAGTTGTGCATCTGGATAAATTGATGATTGTGTGATAATGTTCAAATTTTAATATACGTGCTTATTTCACACAACCTCGTCCCATGTCATTTAATAGCATTACTAATATTGGTCAAATTAACACACCCTTACCGCGCCATCTGTTGACATCCCTAAACCCATCCATGACACTGTCCGGCTGTATTCCTTCGCGATTCGGGCGTCTGCTGTAGTGAGCGATATCAGGGAGGTTTTTACACAAACTAGTGTTTCTAGGCTTGTATGCTTTTAAAATTAAAATTTTGTTTATGACATACATACATTGCAGCAAAGTTGCATGTGTTCAGATACCGGGTTACAGAATTATCTGTGGAACGTCACCAAAAACAATAACTTAAGAAATTGTGTCTTGCTCTGTCTAATATTTGCTTGCTGTCTGTGGGTTAAGAGAAGGTGGTGGCTTCTCAAGTCAGGTGGTACCATCATCATAAAAGCCAGGTTCGTTGTAACTGCAAGTTAGTTGCCTATCAACTTATAAACCATGGCTAGCAATATTGTATATTGTAATGTAGTCTGAAAGTAAAAAGTATTTGAAATACTTTCCAATGTATTTGTATTTAAATACTTTTGCATTTCAAAGTATTTGTATTTATATTTGTATTTGACTCCCTCAAGAGTATTTGTATTTAAATACATTTCAATGTAATTGACCCCATGTCTGCTATGAACAGGTTTAAAATCAGAAACTATGGGAAGGTGTAAAGTAGTTTAAATATGATGTATACTGTAATGCCACAGTAATATAATAACCGATGCCCTTGGTGTGTTGTACTATGGGATGGTGTAAGGTATTTTAAATATGATGTATACTGTAATGCCACAGTGATGTAATAACCAAAGCCCTTTGTGTGTTGCACTATGGGATGGTGTAAGGTAGTTTAAATATGATGTATACTGTAATGCCACAGTGATGTAATAACCGATGCCCTTGGTGTGTTGCATTATGGGATGGTGTAAGGTAGTTTAAATATGGTATATACTGTAATGCCACAGTAATGTAATAACCGATGCCCTTGGTTTGTTGCACTATGGGAGAGTGTAAGGTAGTTTAAATATGATGTATACTGTAATGCCACAGTGATGTAATAACCAAAGCCCTTGGTGTGTTGCACTATGGGATGGTGTAAGGTAGTTTAAATATGATGTATACTGTAATGCCACAGTAATGTAATAACCGATGCCCTTGGTGTGTTGCATTATGGGATGGTGTAAGGTAGTTTAAATGTGATATATACTGTAATGCCACAATGTAATGTAATAACCGATGCCCTTGGTGTGTTGCATTATGGGATGTTGTAAGGTAGTTTAAATATGATATATACTGTAATGCCACAGTAATGTAATAACCGATGCCCTTGTGTGTTGCATTATGTAATGATGTAAGGTATTTTAAATATGATGTATACTGTAATGCCACAGTAATGTAATAACCGATGCCCTTGGTGTGTTGCATTATGGGAGGGTGTAAGCTAAATTAACTTGAACTGTTATTTGACATTATTGCTTTTTAGATGCAATTAAGGTCTGAAGAATTTTGTGTTACAGTTTTCGATTAGATGTAACAGAATTTGAAGAACAAAATAAGTTTCGTAATGTTAAGTAATACAGCATAAGTGGTAACTGACTGTACATTGGAATGTGTTACAATTGGGTTATGTATATGTATACATTACATAATTGTTAGCACCAGGAATTTAGTTGAAAGTTTGCCACTCTTCTTGAGTTGCTAACATCACACAGGTGACATAGCTGAGTAGAAACAACAGGTTCACCAACACAATGTGTGCTTGTTTATCTCCTAAAGATACATTACCCCGGATGTGCCCAGCATGTGCATTGTTGAACATTGTTGTAGAAATGACAGTGTATTTTTTATAGCAATGAGAATTGACCTCATAGCTATTGAAACTTATATAACTTGCCACAATCCTACGGCTTGTGTGGTCACCTTTATACCAGTTCACAAGGTTCCTAAATGTATTAATCATTAAGCAGGGTTTCGTCATCAACATGTACCATGGGGAAAATACATTGCTAGTGGCACCCCCTAGCGGGTGAACGATTGTAATGCAAATTGATGCTAATAGCAATTTTTAAAATAGAAAAACAGTCCCATATCACGTACTGGAGGGTGGGAGGGTGGGGGTTAGTGAGGGTGGGGGTTACGGAGCTGTTTTTGAGTTTGTGAAATAACAAAACCATCATTTACTTAAAGTGGATTAGTGTGTCCACAATAAAAGATCAGTCAAGTGATGTGATTTCACATTGATTATACATATAGACAGACATGGCAGGTATAGAAATATCATCTGTGCTGATAGATTGACTCACATGGTTGACTGTGGTGTCAAACAGACATGCTCATCAGTCAGTTTAGTCTTGTACAACTCATGTGCAGCATCCTTCTTGTACAAGCTGACCATGCCATCCCAGACAACATGTTTCCCATTGTTCTTAAACAGATAATTCCGTACAAACATTTCAGTATTCTAAGCATACTCAAAGAGATGTTACATTCAAAACACAGGTAAATGTGTGAAGCTACTTACATGTCGCATCGTTGGTGAAGTCTCACAATCCCCCCAGTCACTAGTGAACTCTCACAATACCCCCAGTCATTAGTGAACTCTCACAATCCCCCCCCCCCGAGTTATTAGTGAACTCTCACAATCCCCCCAGTCACTAGTGAACTCTCACAATCCCCCGAGTTATTAGTGAACTCTCACAATCCCCCAGTCATTAGTGAACTCTCACAATCCCACCAGTTATTAGTGAACTCTCACAATCCCACCAATTATTAATGAACTCTCACAATCCCCCCAGTCACTAGTACTGTTTGATTCCACAGAGCACTAGGGTCCACCGAGATTTGAACTCGGATTGCAGGATTCAAAAATCCTGAATGTTAACCATTACACCATAGACCCACATAGTCAAATATGGAACACTGCAAATATTGTCACATTATCAAACCTGTGTTGAGAGCGCAGTCATCAGCGAAGTTGAAATCACGGATCACATCCTGTAGTACCTTTGTGTTCGCTTGATTTCTTCTCAAGTTAATGCTGACCATTAGACCACAGACCCACATATTATATGAAAGACTACAAATATTGCAACGTTGACACTATTTTTGAAGTACATATTTTTTACTGTGACATTTATACATACCCACACATAGCAAGAACCTCCCATCTTCATTGTTCAGAAGATATTTCAGACCGTCTTAATTAGGTGTAGTACATACATTTGTCCCTGACGTACAAATCCACTGTTTTGTAGCTTAATTCATTGCAGTTGTGCATCTGGATAAATTTCTGACTGTGTGATTTTGTCACATGTTGATATTGTCTATAAAAAGTAATGTTCACATTTTAACATACCTGCTTATTTCACACACTCTCATCCCTTGTCATTTAATAGCATTACTAATGTTGGTCAAACTAACACACCCTTACCGCGCCATCTGTTGACATCCCTAAACCCATCCATGACACTGTCCGGCTGTATTCCTTCGCGACTCGGGCGCCTGCTGTAGTGAGCGATATCAGGGAGGTTTTTACACAAACTAGTGTTTCTAGGCTTGTATGCTTTTAAATTTTTTTTTATTACATACATACAATATGATACATCGCAGCAAAGTCGCATGTGGTCAGATACTGTGTTACAGAATTATCTGTGGAATGTCACAAAAAACAGTAATTTAAGAAATTGTGTCTTGCTCTATCTAGGCTATGCTCTAGACTATCGAAAGGTCAACGATGTGTAGCGCCATCTGTAGGTAATATTGGCCCAGAGACTACAGTAGTGTATGCCTAAACCGCTAGATGGCACTACTAATATTATACTTGTGATAATGTACCTAATTATGTACTGACCAACAATCCAGACACAATTGACAGTGTGGCAAAGTTCATCTTGCATGGTTTAAGACAATTAGTTAGACGTTCCACTTAGTGTATGTTATCAAGGAAGGTGTGTTAGCATGATTTGTTCATAATTTGTATAGCAGAATGCTGAATAATTATCCATTTTGTGTGTGTTTGTGTGTGGCGCACATCTGTGACTGTGTACACTTGTGGCTGTGTGTATGTGTGCATACGTGTGTATGTTTGTGTGCGTGCGTGCGTGCGTGCGTGCGTGTCCATGTAGTGTGACACTATGATCAATGTACCATCAAATAAAGTTATTTTTACTCAGTAACACCCAATAAGATTCAGCCATAGATGTTAAGTTTCAGAAATGCCAATCCAGGAGATGTATATGTAAATCAGAGGGTCTCGAAAAATCACGCATTTATACGTAAATCGGATTAAAACATAACAAAAAAGTATGCTTTCCATAGACACTAATAACCGTGTTTTAATAAACGTTAAGTTTCAGAAATACCAACGCATTAGATTTATGCATAAATTGTAGGGAATTGTATATAAATCCAAGTATTTCATGTTATGAAAATGGTCACAGATCAGCTTTATTTGCAAACGCATTGCACATGTGCTCTTAAATCAATAGAACATAACAGCTTCTTAATATGTATTTAATGTGTTACATTAAATAAATTATATGTGGACATGAAATAATTAAATAAATTATATGTGAACTAAAATATTTGTGGCTTTATAGGTATGGTAGAAAGAAGAAAAAGTTTACAAATTTTAAGTTCTAGGCATGTGTTCATACATTAAATATATATATTTATGGTGCAATGAACCTTACATATAGGCAGTAAATACATCTTCTTTTATTACAAATATTTTATTATATTATTACAGATACAATATTCACAAGTATAAGAACCAGAACTTAGCATTGTATTTTCTCCAACGTTTTTAACAAAGATTTAACAACGTGATTGCCACACAGAGAATTAACTCTAGGTGGCAGGTGGACAAGGAAGCCCTTTGGCTTATCGAGAGTCCGACCCTTTTATCTATGTGTATCCCGCCCGTCTGAGGTATGTGTCGATTTTATTTTTAAACATATTCACGCTACTAGCACCCACACAATCAGCAGGTAATCTGTTCCATTCATTTACAGTCTTTGTGAAAATTAAAACTTTCTTATATCCAATCTACTCTGCTCCTTTGCTAATGCAAGTTCATGTCCTCTAGTCCTTCTGTCTTTCTTAACTGAGAAAAACATATTTCTATCAATATTTTCATAACCTTTCAATATTTTAAACACTTCTATCTGATCTCCTCTCAATCTCCTGGTCTCTAGTGTTGTTAAACTGCATTTTTTAGGCGTATTTCGTAACTAAGATCCCTCAGATTTGGTATCATTTTAGTTGCTCTCTTCTGCACTCTGTCTAGTATTTCTATGTCCTTCCTGCGATATGGCCTCCATGCTTGTATACAATATTCTAAATGAGGCCTAACTATTGTTTTGTACAGCGGTATTATTAGCTCTTTTTCCTTATACATTATGTTTCGCCTAATTAATCCAAGGATTTGATTTCCCTTTGAAGCTGCAATTCCGCACTGCTCTGAAATCTTCATATCAGCACTAATGGTTAACCCTAAGTCCTTTTCTTTTACAGTAGTACCTAGTACACAACCTCCCATTGTATATTCTACATCTTCGTTCCCATGTCCTGTGTGGAGGCATTTACATTTCCCAAAATTGAACAGCATTTGCCACTTTTCAGACCATTTGATCAACCTGTCAAGATCATCTTGTAAATGCTGTCTATCTCCATCACTTTTAATCCTTCTAAACACTTTTGTATCATCCGCAAATTTCAACACCTTGCTTGTTATTTCATCATCCAAATCGTTGATATATATTAAGAATAATATAGGACCTAATACTGATCCCTGTGGTACCCCACTCAATACCGATTTCCAGTTTGAAGCCTCCCCATCAACTACTATACGTTGTCTTCTGTCAATCAGCCATTGTTCTATCCAGTTTATTATACCATTTCCTATGCCATGGGCCTTTAGTTTAAGCAGTAATCTTTGATGTGGTACTTTGTTAAAAGCTTTATGAAAATCTAAGTAGACGATATCTACTGGTGATCCCTCATCTACCCACTTAGTGATGTCTTCCAAAAAACATAACATATTTGTTAAGCATGACCTCGCTTTAAAAAAACCATGTTGAGATGGGTTTATCAAGTTTTGTTTAACAAGAAAATCCACCATGTGATCTTTAATTAGTCTTTCTAATAATTTACAAATCACTGATGTTAAACTCACTGGTCTCTAGTTCTCTGATTTGTTTCTCGAACCTTTTTTGAATAACGGTGTAATGTTTGCTTCTTTCCATTCTAAAGGAACCACTCCCTCTTCTAATGACAAGTTGAAAACTGTTGCAAGTGGTATGCTAATTTGTTCTACAATTTCCAATAGTAGTTTGGGTGGAATACCATCCACTCCAGGTGATTTATTATCCTTCATAGCCCTTATTTTCTTAGCTACCATTTCCGGTGATACAATTAATTGTCCTAAATAGTCTGAATCTGCCCCCTTGAACTTAGCCTCTGGTACTGGCAGTGAACTAATATCTTCCCTGGTAAACACTAAACTAAAGTACTCATTCAGGTCTTCTGCTATTAAGAATCCCTCTGATATTATATTTCCAGCACTATCTTCTAGAGGACCGACCTTATCTTGAACTTTCTGTTTGCTTCGAACATATGCATAAAAACTCTTGCTGTCATGTTTTATATTACTAGCTAATTGTTGTTCATAGCTTCTCTTTGAATTTCTAATTTCAGCTGTAGCTTGGTTAAGTGCTTCTTTATAACTGTTGTAGTCTTCATCATTTCCAGTACATCTATATGACTTCCACATCATTTGTTTATACTTAATTTTTCTAATGGCTTCTTTCGATAAGTGTTTCTTTTTGGACCGTTTTCCTTGTTTTTTGAAGGGTACATCTTTATTTATCGACTATGAACTTAATTTCACTCTTAAATATATTCCAACATTCTGTTGCCATCTTATTTTTCAGTGTCTTATTCCAGTCTATCTTTGCTAAATATTTCCTCATGTCCTTATACCTTCCTTTGTGGAAATTTCTCCTATACTGTTTTTTACTATTCCTTTCTGATTTTACTTTGATGGTAAAATGTATCTGGTTGTGATCGCTACTCCCCAGTGGCTCACATATCTTGACATTGTCAACTAATTCATTCTGTGAGGGCAAAACTATGTCTAACACATTCTCACCCCTGGTTGGTTCTAGCACATGTTGAGAAAGGAATGTATCTTGAACTAAAACTAAAAACTTGTGGTCCTCTCTCCCCATACTCTGTAGAGATTTCCATTGTATATGCCCATGGTTAAAATCCCCCATAATAATACAATCCCGTTTGCTTACTTCCCTTATAGCGTTTTGTATTTTTTCATTCTCTTCTATGCTTATGTTTGGACTTCGATAAACTAACCCAACTGTTAACGTTGAGTTTCCTGTAACTATGTTACACCAAACAGCTTCTTCGCAATCTGCTTCTCTTTCAAATTTTATTTCCTAAGCCTGAATAGATTCTTTAATATATAAAATAACTCCACCTCCCTTTCTTCCTATTCTATCTTTTCTAAACATTACATATCCTGTCAGTCCCAATTCAGCATCTGATATATCGGTGGTGGTCCAGGATTCGGTTATACTTATTACATGAGGGTCAATATCTTCTACCATAATGTTTAGTTCATTTCTTTTGTTTACTATACTCCTTGCATTTAAACAAACACATTTATATCCAGCTTCAGAAGAGTTTTCCAGACTGTTATTTGCTGATTTATTCTTTATCTATGCCTCCATTTTCGGGCTTTTCTGTGAGTCCCCCCTGCGAATCTAGTTTAAATAGATGCAACCTGTCCCACTGTCAACAGATTGCAGCAGATTCTCTGAGAAAACAGCTGCCCCCTTTCCACTAAGATGGAGGCCATCTCTCATGTACATATCTTCCCTTCCAACAAAGTATCCCCATAAATCTGTGGATCCCACCCCCTCTTCTTCACACATCTGCTCAGCTAGTGCATTGATCGCCATCCTCTTGCAGTTTCTATACGTTGCCCCCCTTCCTCCCATTACTGGCAAAATTCGTGACAAAAAAACCTGTTCGACTCTCGTCTTCTTTAGCTTCCTCACTAACTGTCTATACTTCTGTACTATCGCAGTTGTTCCCTCCCTGTCTGCATTATTTGTTCCTACATGTACCAGTATAGACCCCCCCTTGCCATGTCCCAATACCTTCTCTACCCTGTCAGTTACATGTTCAATCCTAGCCCCCGGTAAACAAACAACGACGTCCTTCCCCTCGCTCAGTGTCTTGTCCGTCTTTCTCATAATAGAGTCACCCATAAACACCCTCTCTTTCCTCATTGCCCCCTCAATCACTGCCTTAGAATAGCTCCTTCTTCGGTTTGCATCTGTCTGGTTGTTGTCTTTCCCCCCGTCTTCTTTCCTGTCAGCGTCCCTTCTATCGACTTCTCTTCTATCACATTTGCTCTCACTTCCATTCGTCCCTTCTTCTTTCGTCCCATCTCATTTTCCTCTCTCCTCTCCCGTTTGTTACCATGGCCTGAGTGACGGAGGCATGCGTAATTAATTTACTATTTGTGACCTTTGGCCTTGCTGGTGGAGCATTTGATGTTATAAAATACATATGTTCATTTATAATGTGTTCCAGTTCTGACATTTACAGATATACATGGATTAAATAAAACGTGTACATAGTGTAGATGGATCGACTCACATTATTTGAGTATAGATTTAAAAGCGTCCAACGCTCACCCATGTTTCTATCGTGATCGTACTCGAGGAGTTTATGCTGATAAATTGTCCTCACTCGTAACTGTCGCTACTACCTGAGGCCTACCTCATATTAAAAACAGCGATTCAGCAGAGGGTTATAACAAATGAGAGGCTCAATGGTTGAACATTGGGAAAGGAGTCAGACAAGGTTCTATCCTATCCCCAGCACTCTTCAACATCTTGGCCCAGAGGATATTGTAACCAGATAATTTTAGAAACATCTCATGAGTTGATTTTGTCAAACACCCCATGAAAAAACATGCACGTGTCTGAAACTGATCTATGAACTATCAATTCAAGTTATTTTTACTCAGTAACACCCAGTAAGATTGAGCAGAACAAATTGCACTATTTGTTTCATCTGAAACAATAACCCTATCTAGCTGACATGTGTGGCTTTAATCAACATGTTTGCCATTCCATTTGAAACTATATATCATCCATGAAAACGTCCAACACTCACCCATGTTTCTATCGTGATCGTACTCGAGGAGTTTATGCTGATAAATTGTCCTCACTCATAACTGTCGCCTCATGAGAGAAGTGGAGGTCGCTGGAACAATGTTCCTGTCAACTTCTCCACTGCCTGCAACATTGTCACATTAAAATAATAACTAAAGTTTTCAAAATCTGGAGTTTGCAGACTAACTGAGGCCTACCTCATCTTAAAAAACAACAATTCTGGACGTTTACAAACAATGACTATGATGGAATCAGTCCTTATTCCAAAATATTTAGTTTGTATACAACCTGAAGCCTACCTCATATTAAAAACAGCGATTCTGCAGAGGATTATAACAAATGAGAGACTCAAGGTTCTATCCTATCCCCAGCACTCTTAAACATCTACAGCGAACAGATAATCAGAGTCAATATACACCATATAAAGGCTTCAGAATTGGTGGCCTGCTACTTCAAAACCTGCGATATGTCGATGACACTACATCAGAAAAATGGAAGATCTGGGAGAAATGATTAATGCCATCAAAGCGAAAAGCAAAGAGACTGGGCTTCTTTTCTTAAAAAAAGACAAAAATAACTACATCTCAATGATATTAGTACTGACGAAGAAAAAGTGGATGTAATGGATCCTGAAATGAAAAGGTGAAAACTAACAATATAATAAATTACATTTGAATAGGGTCAAATTTAGATCAAATTAACCAGTCATGGTACCACACAACTATACTGTCAAAGACCATTTTCCTGTCACCTTGGTAATAGAGCCACCTGGGAAATAAGGATACCTCAGGACAGTAAAGACAGAAAATTAGTTTCATTACAGTCGATCATCTCGCCATTCACATATTATTATATACAAGCGACCTACCATTGCCTGATGCCCTTTGACCTGTTGAACTCCCCCCGACACTTGACCTAACATCTCTCCTCTCACTGAGTTCTGTCAACCGTCTTGTACTTTTGATGTTTCCCTGCTATTACCCTGACTAGGGGGCAGGCATGGGGTTGACACTCACGTTAGCGACCTTGCGGTCTTAGTGAGAGTCTCTCTGGTCAGTAAAGTAACATCCTATCAACTAATTTTCTTTTCTGTAAAATGTAAATATAGACTATTATGTTATTTAGTAATTTTCATTTGTTAGCAAATTACACCATTAATGTGTTCACGTTGTTGTACCTATATCATGTCTCAATATATACTTTACGATGTTTATTATTTTGCTATTGGTTCTTGTACACATTGACCAAAATAAACTATATTCATTGTCATTACGTAAACGTCCCCAACTGATGGGTGGATGGCTTAATTTGTGATGACTTAATTCAAGTAGTAGTTTGTATTGCAAGTTACGTAAACGTCCCTGGCTGATCGGTGGATGGCTTAATTTGTGATGACTTAATTCAAGCAGTGTTTTGTATTGGAAGTTACGTAAACGTCCCTGGCTGATCGGTGGATGGCTTAATTTGCCACACATTGTAATTGATACTCCAAAATTAATTATGGAAGAAATATTCACTCACAGTTTATGTGGTTTTGCTTACTATTTTAAACCTGATCTCTTACAAAAATATGAACACATATGTACACTATCAAGTTGTTATATATGTCAACAAAATCTGTAAACTAATAAGATGCATACTAGTATTTAGGAATTAATATAAATTCAATTAACAAAAACTGTACTACACACAAGCATACCGTCACATACACTCTGGACACAGGTACACTTACACTCTGGACACAGGCACACTTACACTCTGGACACAGGCACACTTACACTCTGGACACAGGTACACTTACACTCTGGACACAGGTACACTTACACTCTGGACACAGGTACACTTACACTCTGGACACAGGTACACTTACACTCTGGACACAGGTACACTTACACTCTGGACACAGGTACACTGGACACAGGTACACTTACACTCTGGACACAGGTACACTTACACTCTGGACACAGGTACACTTACACTCTGGACACAGGTACACTTACACTCTGGACACAGGTCACTGGACACAGGTACACTTACACTCTGGACACAGGTACACTTACACTCTGGACACAGGTACACTTACACTCTGGACACAGGTACACTTACACTCTGGACACAGGTACACATACACTCTGGACACAGGAACACATACACTCTGGACACAGGTACACATACACTCTGGACACAGGTACACTTACACTCTGGACACAGGTACACTTACACTCTGGACACAGGTACACTTACACTCTGGACACAGGTACACTTACACTCTGGACACAGGTACACTTACACTCTGGACACAGGTACACATACAATCTGGACACAGGTACACTTACACTCTGGACACAGGTACACTTACACTCTGGACACAGGTACACTTACACTCTGGACACAGGCACACTTACACTCTGGACACAGGCACACTTACACTCTGGACACAGGCACACTTACACTCTGGACACAGGCACACTTACACTCTGGACACAGGTACACATACAATCTGGACACAGGTACACTTACACTCTGGACACAGGTACACTTACACTCTGGACACAGGTACACTTACACTCTGGACACAGGTACACTTACACTCTGGACACAGGAACACAAAGACATAGCATGAAAAAAGACACTGTATTAAAAAAGTGATAATAATATAGATATATACGAAGAGACCAATTATAATGTTTTGACATGAGTGGCTCCTTTGATAGCGACATGTCTGTCTTATTACGAGTCACTCACTGTTCTTTGTTTTACTATAACATTATTTAGTAGTCTTTTTAAGAGTTTATTTATAGTTGAAATATGTAACATCTATAGTTGTATATTGTACACTGTAATTTAACATGGGGTAAGAAATAAACATCTTGTTCTTATGTAGCTAGCAGAAATCGTTGAAACACATAATATTGTGAACAATTAATTAACATCCAGTACAAAGATTAAACTGGCAAGAGCTCTTAACCCACAGGGAATCTTGAAGACACTGCAGAGATTGAAAACAGTTAGAAACAAATGTAGTTATTGAAAGAGTACCACAAGGGAACAGTGGAGAATAAAGGGTAGCTACTTTTCTTGTAAGTGGTCGTACATTAATTGGACTGGGCAAGTAGAACGACCCTTTACAGTTATCTAGTGAACAAGTGAAAAGTTACAGTAAATACCATGTAAGTGACAGTCACAGCTGGTAGAACCCAGCAACAATCTTACATACCAGTTCTCAAGGTCCAACACAGCAATATTGGGCCACGTGTTTATGTTGTAGAACTGCATGAATCTCTGGCCTTCACTGCTATCATGATAGCCTTTCTACAGACACAACACAACAATTTTGGGCTACGTGTTTATGTTGTAGAACTGCATGAATCACTGGCCTTCACTGCTATCATGGTAGCCCTTCTACAGACACAACACAACAATTTTGGGCCACGTGTTTATGTTGTAGAACTGCATGAATCACTGGCCTTCACTGCTATCATGGTAGCCCTTCTACAGACACAACACAACAATGTAGGGCCACGTGTTTATGTTGTAGACCTGCATGAATCACTGGCCTTCACTGCTATCATGGTAGCCCTTCTACAGACACAACACAACAATGTTGGGCCACGTGTTTATGTTGTAGAACTGCATGAATCACTGGCCTTCACTGCTATCATGGTAGCCCTTCTACAGACACAACACAACAATGTAGGGCCACGTGTTTATGTTGTAGACCTGCATGAATCACTGGCCTTCACTGCTATCATGGTAGCCCTTTTACAGACACAACACAACAATGTTGGGCCACGTGTTTATGTTGTAGAACTGCATGAATCACTGGCCTTCACTGCTATCATGGTAGCCCTTCTACAGACACAACACAACAATGTAGGGCCACGTGTTTATGTTGTAGACCTGCATGAATCACTGGCCTTCGCTGCTATCATGGTAGCCCTTTTACAGACACAACACAACAATGTTGGGCCACGTGTTTATGTTGTAGAACTGCATGAATCACTGGCCTTCACTGCTATCATGGTAACCCTTCTACAGACACAACACAACAATGTAGGGCCACGTGTTTATGTTGTAGACCTGCATGAATCACTGGCCTTCACTGCTATCATGGTAGCCCTTTTACAGACACAACACAACAATGTTGGGCCACGTGTTTATGTTGTAGACCTGCATGAATCACTGGCCTTCACTGCTATCATGGTAGCCCTTCTACAGACACAACACAGCAATGTTGGGCCACGTGTTTATGTTGTAGAACTGCATGAATCACTGGCCTTCACTGCTATCATGGTAGCCCTTCTACAGACACAACACAACAATGTTGGGCCACGTGTTTATGTTGTAGAACTGCATGAATCACTGGCCTTCACTGCTATCATGATAGCCCTTCTACAGACACAACACAACAATGTTGGGCCACGTGTTTATGTTGTAGACCTGCATGAATCACTGGCCTTCACTGCTATCATGATAGCCCTTTTACAGACACAACACAACAATGTTGGGCCACGTGTTTATGTTGTAGAACTGCATGAATCACTGGCCTTCACTGCTATCATGGTAGCCCTTTTACAGACACAACACAACAATGTTGGGCCACGTGTTTATGTTGTAGAACTGCATGAATCACTGGCCTTCACTGCTATCATGGTAGCCCTTTTACAGACACAACACAACAATGTAGGGCCACGTGTTTATGTTGTAGAACTGCATGAATCTCTGGCCTTCACTGCTATCATGGTAGCCCTTTTACAGACACAACACAACAATGTTGGGCCACGTGTTTATGTTGTAGAACTGCATGAATCACTGGCCTTCACTGCTATCATGGTAGCCCTTTTACAGACACAACACAACAATGTTGGGCCACGTGTTTATGTTGTAGAACTGCATGAATCACTGGCCTTCACTGCTATCATGGTAGCCCTTTTACAGACACAACACAACAATGTTGGGCCACGTGTTTATGTTGTAGAACTGCATGAATCACTGGCCTTCACTGCTATCATGGTAGCCCTTCTACAGACACAACACAACAATGTAGGGCCACGTGTTTATGTTGTAGAACTGCATGAATCACTGGCCTTCACTGCTATCATGGTAGCCCTTTTACAGACACAACACAACAATGTTGGGCCACGTGTTTATGTTGTAGAACTGCATGAATCACTGGCCTTCACTGCTATCATGATAGCCCTTCTACAGACACAACACAACAATGTTGGGCCACGTGTTTATGTTGTAGACCTGCATGAATCACTGGCCTTCACTGCTATCATGGTAGCCCTTCTACAGACACAACACAAATGTTGGGCCACGTACTGCTATGACAGACACAACACAACAATGTAGGGCCACGTGTTTATGTTGTAGAACTGCATGAATCACTGGCCTTCACTGCTATCATGGTAGCCCTTTTACAGACACAACACAACAATGTTGGGCCACGTGTTTATGTTGTAGAACTGCATGAATCACTGGCCTTCACTGCTATCATGGTAGCCCTTTTACAGACACAACACAACAATGTTGGGCCACGTGTTTATGTTGTAGAACTGCATGAATCACTGGCCTTCACTGCTATCATGGTAGCCCTTCTACAGACACAACACAACAATGTTGGGCCACGTGTTTATGTTGTAGAACTGCATGAATCACTGGCCTTCACTGCTATCATGGTAGCCCTTTTACAGACACAACACAACAATGTTGGGCCACGTGTTTATGTTGTAGAACTCCATGAATCACTGGCCTTCACTGCTATCATGGTAGCCCTTTTACAGACACAACACAACAATGTTGGGCCACGTGTTTATGTTGTAGAACTGCATGAATCACTGGCCTTCACTGCTATCATGGTAGCCCTTTTACAGACACAACACAACAATGTTGGGCCACGTGTTTATGTTGTAGAACTGCATGAATCACTGGCCTTCACTGCTATCATGGTAGCCCTTTTACAGACACAACACAACAATGTAGGGCCACGTGTTTATGTTGTAGAACTGCATGAATCACTGGCCTTCACTGCTATCATGGTAGCCCTTTTACAGACACAACACAACAATGTTGGGCCACGTGTTTATGTTGTAGAACTGCATGAATCTCTGGCCTTCACTGCTATCATGATAGCCCTTTTACAGACACAACACAACAATGTAGGGCCACGTGTTTATGTTGTAGAACTGCATGAATCACTGGCCTTCACTGCTATCATGATAGCCCTTTTACAGACACAACACAACAATGTTGGGCCACGTGTTTATGTTGTAGAACTGCATGAATCACTGGCCTTCACTGCTATCATGGTAGCCCTTTTACAGACACAACACAACAATGTTGGGCTACGTGTTTATGTTGTAGAACTGCATGAATCACTGGCCTTCACTGCTATCATGGTAGCCCTTTTACAGACACAACACAACAATGTAGGGCCACGTGTTTATGTTGTAGAACTGCATGAATCACTGGCCTTCACTGCTATCATGATAGCCCTTTTACAGACACAACACAACAATGTTGGGCCACGTGTTTATGTTGTAGAACTGCATGAATCACTGGCCTTCACTGCTATCATGGTAGCCCTTTTACAGACACAACACAACAATGTTGGGCCACGTGTTTATGTTGTAGAACTGCATGAATCACTGGCCTTCACTGCTATCATGATAGCCCTTTTACAGACACAACACAACAATGTTGGGCCACGTGTTTATGTTGTAGAACTGCATGAATCACTGGCCTTCACTGCTATCATGATAGCCCTTTTACAGACACAACACAACAATGTTGGGCCACGTGTTTATGTTGTAGAACTGCATGAATCACTGGCCTTCACTGCTATCATGGTAGCCCTTTTACAGACACAACACAACAATGTAGGGCCACGTGTTTATGTTGTAGAACTGCATGAATCACTGGCCTTCACTGCTATCATGGTAGCCCTTTTACAGACACAACACAACAATGTTGGGCCACGTGTTTATGTTGTAGAACTGCATGAATCACTGGCCTTCACTGGCCTTCACTGCTATCATGGTAGCCCTTTTACAGACACAACACAACAATGTTGGGCCACGTGTTTATGTTGTAGAACTGCATGAATCACTGGCCTTCACTGCTATCATGGTAGCCCTTTTACAGACACAACACAACAATGTTGGGCCACGTGTTTATGTTGTAGAACTGCATGAATCACTGGCCTTCACTGCTATCATGGTAGCCCTTTTACAGACACAACACAACAATGTTGGGCCACGTGTTTATGTTGTAGAACTGCATGAATCACTGGCCTTCACTGCTATCATGATAGCCCTTTTACAGACACAACACAACAATGTTGGGCCACGTGTTTATGTTGTAGAACTGCATGAATCACTGGCCTTCACTGCTATCATGGTAGCCCTTCTACAGACACAACACAACAATGTTGGGCCACGTGTTTATGTTGTAGAACTGCATGAATCACTGGCCTTCACTGCTATCATGGTAGCCCTTTTACAGACACAACACAACAATGTTGGGCCACGTGTTTATGTTGTAGAACTGCATGAATCACTGGCCTTCACTGCTATCATGGTAGCCCTTTACAGACACAACACAACAATGTTGGGCCACGTGTTTATGTTGTAGACCTGCGAATCACTGACTGCTATCATCTTTACAGACACAACACAACAATGTTGGGCCGTGTTTATGTTGTAGAACTGCACACTGGCCTTCATCTATCATGGTAGCCCTTTTACAGACACAACACAACAATGTTGGGCCACGTGTTTATGTTGTAGAACTGCATGAATCACTGGCCTTCACTGCTATCATGGTAGCCCTTTTACAGACACAACACAACAATGTTGGGCCACGTGTTTATGTTGTAGAACTGCATGAATCACTGGCCTTCACTGCTATCATGGTAGCCCTTTTACAGACACAACACAACAATGTTGGGCCACGTGTTTATGTTGTAGAACTGCATGAATCACTGGCCTTCACTGCTATCATGGTAGCCTTTTACAGACACAACACAACAATGTTGGGCCACGTGTTTATGTTGTAGAACTGCATGAATCACTGGCCTTCACTGCTATCATGGTAGCCCTTTTACAGACACAACACAACAATGTTGGGCCACGTGTTTATGTTGTAGAACTGCATGAATCTCTGGCCTTCACTGCTATCATGGTAGCCCTTCTACAGACACAACACAACAATGTTGGGCCACGTGTTTATGTTGTAGAACTGCATGAATCACTGGCCTTCACTGCTATCATGGTAGCCCTTTTACAGACACAACACAACAATGTTGGGCCACGTGTTTATGTTGTAGAACTGCATGAATCACTGGCCTTCACTGCTATCATGATAGCCCTTCTACAGACACAACACAACAATGTTGGGCCACGTGTTTATGTTGTAGAACTGCATGAATCACTGGCCTTCACTGCTATCATGGTAGCCCTTTTACAGACACAACACAACAATGTTGGGCCACGTGTTTATGTTGTAGAACTGGAATCACTGGCCTTCACTATCACCCTTTTACAGACTGTTGGGCCACGTTCCTGCATGAATCACTGGCCTTCACTGCTATCATGGTAGCCCTTTTACAGACACAACACAACAATGTTGGGCCACGTGTTTATGTTGTAGAACTGCATGAATCACTGGCCTTCACTGCTATCATGATAGCCCTTCTACAGACACAACACAACAATGTAGGGCCACGTGTTTATGTTGTAGAACTGCATGAATCACTGGCCTTCACTGCTATCATGGTAGCCCTTTTACAGACACAACACAACAATGTAGGGCCACGTGTTTATGTTGTAGAACTGCATGAATCACTGGCCTTCACTGCTATCATGGTAGCCCTTTTACAGACACAACACAACAATGTAGGGCCACGTGTTTATGTTGTAGAACTGCATGAATCACTGGCCTTCACTGCTATCATGGTAGCCCTTTTACAGACACAACACAACAATGTTGGGCCACGTGTTTATGTTGTAGAACTGCATGAATCACTGGCCTTCACTGCTATCATGGTAGCCCTTTTACAGACACAACACAACAATGTTGGGCCACGTGTTTATGTTGTAGAACTGCATGAATCACTGGCCTTCACTGCTATCATGATAGCCCTTTTACAGACACAACACAACAATGTAGGGCCACGTGTTTATGTTGTAGAACTGCATGAATCACTGGCCTTCACTGCTATCATGGTAGCCCTTTTACAGACACAACACAACAATGTTGGGCCACGTGTTTATGTTGTAGAACTGCATGAATCTCTGGCCTTCACTGCTATCATGATAGCCCTTTTACAGACACAACACAACAATGTAGGGCCACGTGTTTATGTTGTAGAACTGCATGAATCACTGGCCTTCACTGCTATCATGATAGCCCTTTTACAGACACAACACAACAATGTTGGGCCACGTGTTTATGTTGTAGAACTGCATGAATCACTGGCCTTCACTGCTATCATGGTAGCCCTTTTACAGACACAACACAACAATGTTGGGCTACGTGTTTATGTTGTAGAACTGCATGAATCACTGGCCTTCACTGCTATCATGGTAGCCCTTTTACAGACACAACACAACAATGTAGGGCCACGTGTTTATGTTGTAGAACTGCATGAATCACTGGCCTTCACTGCTATCATGATAGCCCTTTTACAGACACAACACAACAATGTTGGGCCACGTGTTTATGTTGTAGAACTGCATGAATCACTGGCCTTCACTGCTATCATGGTAGCCCTTTTACAGACACAACACAACAATGTTGGGCCACGTGTTTATGTTGTAGAACTGCATGAATCACTGGCCTTCACTGCTATCATGGTAGCCCTTTTACAGACACAACACAACAATGTAGGGCCACGTGTTTATGTTGTAGAACTGCATGAATCACTGGCCTTCACTGCTATCATGGTAGCCCTTTTACAGACACAACACAACAATGTTGGGCCACGTGTTTATGTTGTAGACCTGCATGAATCACTGGCCTTCACTGCTATCATGATAGCCCTTTTACAGACACAACACAACAATGTTGGGCCACGTGTTTATGTTGTAGAACTGCATGAATCACTGGCCTTCACTGCTATCATGGTAGCCCTTTTACAGACACAACACAACAATGTTGGGCTACGTGTTTATGTTGTAGAACTGCATGAATCACTGGCCTTCACTGCTATCATGGTAGCCCTTTTACAGACACAACACAACAATGTAGGGCCACGTGTTTATGTTGTAGAACTGCATGAATCACTGGCCTTCACTGCTATCATGATAGCCCTTTTACAGACACAACACAACAATGTTGGGCCACGTGTTTATGTTGTAGAACTGCATGAATCACTGGCCTTCACTGCTATCATGATAGCCCTTTTACAGACACAACACAACAATGTTGGGCCACGTGTTTATGTTGTAGAACTGCATGAATCACTGGCCTTCACTGCTATCATGGTAGCCCTTTTACAGACACAACACAACAATGTTGGGCTACGTGTTTATGTTGTAGAACTGCATGAATCACTGGCCTTCACTGCTATCATGGTAGCCCTTTTACAGACACAACACAACAATGTAGGGCCACGTGTTTATGTTGTAGAACTGCATGAATCTCTGGCCTTCACTGCTATCATGATAGCCCTTTTACAGACACAACACAACAATGTAGGGCCACGTGTTTATGTTGTAGAACTGCATGAATCACTGGCCTTCACTGCTATCATGATAGCCCTTTTACAGACACAACACAACAATGTTGGGCCACGTGTTTATGTTGTAGAACTGCATGAATCACTGGCCTTCACTGCTATCATGGTAGCCCTTTTACAGACACAACACAACAATGTTGGGCCACGTGCTTATGTTGTAGAACTGCACGAATCACTGGCCTTCACTGCTATCATGGTAGCTCTTTTACAGACACAACACAACAATGTTGGGCCACGTGTTTATGTTGTAGAACTGCATGAATCACTGGCCTTCACTGCTATCATGGTAGCCCTTCTACAGACACAACACAACAATGTTGGGCCACGTGTTTATGTTGTAGAACTGCATGAATCACTGGCCTTCACTGCTATCATGATAGCCCTTCTACAGACACAACACAACAATGTTGGGCCACGTGTTTATGTTGTAGACCTGCATGAATCACTGGCCTTCACTGCTATCATGATAGCCCTTTTACAGACACAACACAACAATGTTGGACCACGTGTTTATGTTGTAGAACTGCATGAATCACTGGCCTTCACTGCTATCATGGTAGCCCTTTTACAGACACAACACAACAATGTTGGGCCACGTGTTTATGTTGTAGAACTGCATGAATCACTGGCCTTCACTGCTATCATGGTAGCCCTTTTACAGACACAACACAACAATGTTGGGCCACGTGTTTATGTTGTAGAACTGCACGAATCACTGGCCTTCACTGCTATCATGGTAGCTCTTTTACAGACACAACACAACAATGTTGGGCCACGTGTTTATGTTGTAGAACTGCATGAATCACTGGCCTTCACTGCTATCATGGTAGCCCTTCTACAGACACAACACAACAATGTTGGGCCACGTGTTTATGTTGTAGAACTGCATGAATCACTGGCCTTCACTGCTATCATGGTAGCCCTTCTACAGACACAACACAACAATGTTGGGCCACGTGTTTATGTTGTAGAACTCCATGAATCACTGGCCTTCAATCATGGCCTATGCTTCATGGTAGCCCTTCTACAGTTTACACACACACAACAATGTTAGGTTTATGTTGTAGATCTCATGAATCACTGGCCTTCACTGCTATCTGGTAGCCCTCTTACAGACACAACACAACAATGTGGGCCACGTGTTTATGTTGTAGAACTGCATGAATCACTGGCCTTCACTGCTATCATGGTAGCCCTTCTACAGACATAACACAACAATGTAGGGCTACGTGTTTATGTTGTAGAACTGCATGAATCACTGGCCTTCACTGCTATCATGGTAGCCCTTTTACAGACACAACACAACAATGTTGGGCCACGTGTTTATGTTGTAGAACTGCATGAATCACTGGCCTTCACTGCTATCATGGTAGCCCTTCTACAGACACAACACAACAATGTAGGGCCACGTGTTTATGTTGTAGAACTGCATGAATCACTGGCCTTCACTGCTATCATGGTAGCCCTTCTACAGACACAACACAACAATGTTGGTCGACGTGTTTATGTTGTAGAACTGCATGAATCACTGGCCTTCACTGTTATCATGATAGCCTTTCTACAGACACAACACAACAATGTTGGGCCACGTGTTTATGTTGTAGAACTGCATGAATCACTGGCCTTCACTGCTATTATGATAGCCCTTCTACAGACACAACACAACAATGTTGGGCCACGTGTTTATGTTGTAGAACTGCATGAATCTCTGGCCTTCACTGCTATCATGGTAGCCCTTCTACAGACACAACACAACAATGTTGGGCCACGTGTTTATGTTGTAGAACTGCATGAATCACTGGCCTTCACTGCTATCATGGTAGCCCTTTTACAGACACAACACAACAATGTTGGGCTACGTGTTTATGTTGTAGAACTGCATGAATCACTGGCCTTCACTGCTATCATGGTAGCCCTTTTACAGACACAACACAACAATGTAGGGCCACGTGTTTATGTTGTAGAACTGCATGAATCACTGGCCTTCACTGCTATCATGGTAGCCCTTTTACAGACACAACACAACAATGTTGGGCCACGTGTTTATGTTGTAGAACTGCATGAATCACTGGCCTTCACTGCTATCATGGTAGCCCTTTTACAGACACAACACAACAATGTTGGGCCACGTGTTTATGTTGTAGAACTGCATGAATCACTGGCCTTCACTGCTATCATGATAGCCCTTTTACAGACACAACACAACAATGTAGGGCCACGTGTTTATGTTGTAGAACTGCATGAATCACTGGCCTTCACTGCTATCATGATAGCCCTTTTACAAACACAACACAACAATGGTGGGCCACGTGTTTATGTTGTAGACCTGCATGAATCACTGGCCTTCACTGCTATCATGATAGCCCTTTTACAGACACAACACAACAATGTTGGGCCACGTGTTTATGTTGTAGAACTGCATGAATCACTGGCCTTCACTGCTATCATGGTAGCCCTTTTACAGACACAACACAACAATGTTGGGCTACGTGTTTATGTTGTAGAACTGCATGAATCACTGGCCTTCACTGCTATCATGGTAGCCCTTTTACAGACACAACACAACAATGTTGGGCCACGTGTTTATGTTGTAGAACTGCATGAATCACTGGCCTTCACTGCTATCATGATAGCCCTTTTACAGACACAACACAACAATGTTGGGCTACGTGTTTATGTTGTAGAACTGCATGAATCACTGGCCTTCACTGCTATCATGATAGCCCTTTTACAGACACAACACAACAATGTTGGGCCACGTGTTTATGTTGTAGAACTGCATGAATCACTGGCCTTCACTGCTATCATGGTAGCCCTTTTACAGACACAACACAACAATGTTGGGCTACGTGTTTATGTTGTAGAACTGCATGAATCACTGGCCTTCACTGTTATCATGGTAGCCCTTTTACAGACACAACACAACAATGTAGGGCCACGTGTTTATGTTGTAGAACTGCATGAATCTCTGGCCTTCACTGCTATCATGGTACCCCTTTTACAGACACAACACAACAATGTTGGGCCACGTGTTTATGTTGTAGAACTCCATGAATCACTGGCCTTCACTGCTATCATGGTAGCCCTTTTACAGACACAACACAACAATGTTGGGCCACGTGTTTATGTTGTAGAACTCCATGAATCACTGGCCTTCACTGCTATCATGGTAGCCCTTTTACAGACACAACACAACAATGTTGGGCCACGTGTTTATGTTGTAGAACTGCATGAATCACTGGCCTTCACTGCTATCATGGTAGCCCTTTTACAGACATAACACA
Organism: Paraescarpia echinospica; assembly: GCA_020002185.1. Lineage (NCBI taxonomy): Eukaryota > Metazoa > Annelida > Polychaeta > Sabellida > Siboglinidae > Paraescarpia > Paraescarpia echinospica. The sequence continues at coordinate 38,817 of JAHLWY010000257.1, forward strand.
ACAATGTAGGGCCACGTGTTTATGTTGTAGAACTGCATGAATCACTGGCCTTCACTGCTATCATGATAGCCCTTCTACAGACACAACACAGCAATGTTGGGCCACGTGTTTATGTTGTAGAACTGCATGAATCACTGGCCTTCACTGCTATCATGGTAGCCCTTTTACAGACACAACACAACAATGTTGGGCCACGTGTTTATGTTGTAGAACTGCATGAATCACTGACCTTCACTGCTATCATGATAGCCCTTCTACAGACACGACACAACAATGTTGGGCCACGTGTTTATGTTGTAGAACTGCATGAATCACCGGCCTTCACTGCTATCATGATAGCCCTTCTACAGACACAACACAACAATGTTGGGCCACGTGTTTATGTTGTAGACCTGCATGAATCACTGGCCTTCACTGCTATCATGATAGCCCTTTTACAGACACAACACAACAATGTTGGGCCACGTGTTTATGTTGTAGAACTGCATGAATCACTGGCCTTCACTGCTATCATGGTAGCCCTTTTACAGACACAACACAATGTTGGGCCACGTGTTTATAGAACTGCATGAATCACTGGCCTCACTGCTATCATGGTAGCTCCTTTACAGACACAAATACAACAATGTTAATGTTTATAAGCAGAACCGGCATGAATCACTGGTCTTCACTGCTATCATGGTAGCCTTTACAGACACAACACAACAATGTTGGGCCACGTGTTTATGCTGTAGAACTGCATGAACCACTGGCCTTCACTGCTATCATGGTAGCCCTCTACAGACACAACACAACAATGTTGGGCCACGTGTTTATGTTGCAGAACTGCATGAATCTCTGGCCTTCACTGCTATCATGGTAGCCCTTTACACAGACAATAACAACAATGTTGGGCCACGGTTTATGCTGTGAACCCATGAATCACTGGCCTTCACTGCTATCATGGTAGCCCTTTACAGACACAACACAACAATGTTGGGCCACGTGTTTATGTTGTAGAACTCCATGAATCACTGGCCTTCACTGCTATCATGGTAGCCCTTTTACAGACACAACACAACAATGTTGGGCCACGTGTTTATGTTGTAGAACTGCATGAATCACTGGCCTTCACTGCTATCATGGTAGCCCTTCTACAGACACAACACAACAATGTAGGGCCACGTGTTTATGTTGTAGACCTGCATGAATCACTGGCCTTCACTGCTATCATGGTAGCCCTTTTACAGACACAACACAACAATGTTGGGCCACGTGTTTATGTTGTAGAACTGCATGAATCACTGGCCTTCACTGCTATCATGATAGCCCTTCTACAGACACAACACAGCAATGTTGGGCCACGTGTTTATGTTGTAGAACTGCATGAATCACTGGCCTTCACTGCTATCATGGTAGCCCTTCTACAGACACAACACAGCAATGTTGGGCCACGTGTTTATGTTGTAGAACTGCATGAATCACTGGCCTTCACTGCTATCATGATAGCCCTTCTACAGACACAACACAACAATGTTGGGCCACGTGTTTATGTTGTAGACCTGCATGAATCACTGGCCTTCACTGCTATCATGATAGCCCTTTTACAGACACAACACAACAATGTTGGGCCACGTGTTTATGTTGTAGAACTGCATGAATCACTGGCCTTCACTGCTATCATGGTAGCCCTTTTACAGACACAACACAACAATGTTGGGCCACGTGTTTATGTTGTAGAACTGCATGAATCACTGGCCTTCACTGCTATCATGGTAGCCCTTTTACAGACACAACACAACAATGTTGGGCCACGTGTTTATGTTGTAGAACTGCACGAATCACTGGCCTTCACCGCTATCATGGTAGCTCTTTTACAGACACAACACAACAATGTTGGGCCACGTGTTTATGTTGTAGAACTGCATGAATCACTGGCCTTCACTGCTATCATGGTAGCCCTTCTACAGACACAACACAACAATGTTGGGCCACGTGTTTATGTTGTAGAACTGCATGAATCTCTGGCCTTCACTGCTATCATGGTAGCCCTTTTACAGACACAACACAACAATGTTGGGCCACGTGTTTATGTTGTAGAACTGCATGAATCACTGGCCTTCACTGCTATCATGGTAGCCCTTCTACAGACACAACACAACAATGTAGGGCCACGTGTTTATGTTGTAGACCTGCATGAATCACTGGCCTTCGCTGCTATCATGGTAGCCCTTTTACAGACACAACACAACAATGTTGGGCCACGTGTTTATGTTGTAGAACTGCATGAATCACTGGCCTTCACTGCTATCATGGTAACCCTTCTACAGACACAACACAACAATGTAGGGCCACGTGTTTATGTTGTAGACCTGCATGAATCACTGGCCTTCACTGCTATCATGGTAGCCCTTTTACAGACACAACACAACAATGTTGGGCCACGTGTTTATGTTGTAGAACTGCATGAATCACTGGCCTTCACTGCTATCATGGTAGCCCTTTTACAGACACAACACAACAATGTTGGGCCACGTGTTTATGTTGTAGAACTGCATGAATCACTGGCCTTCACTGCTATCATGATAGCCCTTCTACAGACACAACACAACAATGTTGGGCCACGTGTTTATGTTGTAGACCTGCATGAATCACTGGCCTTCACTGCTATCATGATAGCCCTTTTACAGACACAACACAACAATGTTGGGCCACGTGTTTATGTTGTAGAACTGCATGAATCACTGGCCTTCACTGCTATCATGGTAGCCCTTTTACAGACACAACACAACAATGTTGGGCCACGTGTTTATGTTGTAGAACTGCATGAATCACTGGCCTTCACTGCTATCATGGTAGCCCTTTTACAGACACAACACAACAATGTTGGGCCACGTGTTTATGTTGTAGAACTGCATGAATCACTGGCCTTCACTGCTATCATGGTAGCTCTTTTACAGACACAACACAACAATGTTGGGCCACGTGTTTATGTTGTAGAACTGCATGAATCACTGGCCTTCACTGCTATCATGGTAGCCCTTCTACAGACACAACACAACAATGTTGGGCCACGTGTTTATGTTGTAGAACTGCATGAATCTCTGGCCTTCACTGCTATCATGGTAGCCCTTTTACAGACACAACACAACAATGTTGGGCCACGTGTTTATGTTGTAGAACTCCATGAATCACTGGCCTTCACTGCTATCATGGTAGCCCTTTTACAGACACAACACAACAATGCTGGGCCACGTGTTTATGTTGTAGAACTCCATGAATCACTGGCCTTCACTGCTATCATGGTAGCCCTCTTACAGACACAACACAACAATGTTGGGCCACGTGTTTATGTTGTAGAACTGCATGAATCACTGGCCTTCACTGCTATCATGGTAGCCCTTTTACAGACACAACACAACAATGTAGGGCCACGTGTTTATGTTGTAGAACTGCATGAATCACTGGCCTTCACTGCTATCATGGTAGCCCTTTTACAGACACAACACAACAATGTTGGGCCACGTGTTTATGTTGTAGAACTGCATGAATCTCTGGCCTTCACTGCTATCATGATAGCCCTTTTACAGACACAACACAACAATGTAGGGCCACGTGTTTATGTTGTAGAACTGCATGAATCACTGGCCTTCACTGCTATCATGATAGCCCTTTTACAGACACAACACAACAATGTTGGGCCACGTGTTTATGTTGTAGAACTGCATGAATCACTGGCCTTCACTGCTATCATGGTAGCCCTTTTACAGACACAACACAACAATGTTGGGCTACGTGTTTATGTTGTAGAACTGCATGAATCACTGGCCTTCACTGCTATCATGGTAGCCCTTTTACAGACACAACACAACAATGTAGGGCCACGTGTTTATGTTGTAGAACTGCATGAATCACTGGCCTTCACTGCTATCATGATAGCCCTTTTACAGACACAACACAACAATGTTGGGCCACGTGTTTATGTTGTAGAACTGCATGAATCACTGGCCTTCACTGCTATCAAGGTAGCCCTTCTACAGACACAACACAACAATGTAGGGCCACGTGTTTATGTTGTAGAACTGCATGAATCACTAGCCTTCACTGCTATCATGGTAGCCCTTCTACAGACACACAACACAACAAATGTAGGCCACGCAGTTTGTTGTAGAACTGCATGAATCACTGGTCTTCAATTGCCACCATGATAGCTCCCCTTTACATCAACATCAAATGTTGGGCCACGTACTTCATGTTGCAGACCCGCATGAATCACTGGCCTCACCGCTATCATGATAGCCCCTACAGACACAACACAACAATGTTGGGCCACGTGCTTATGTTGTAGAACTGCACGAATCACTGGCCTTCACTGCTATCATGGTAGCCCTTTTACAGACACAACACAACAATGTTGGGCCACGTGTTTATGTTGTAGAACTGCATGAATCTCTGGCCTTCACTGCTATCATGATAGCCCTTTTACAGACACAACACAACAATGTAGGGCCACGTGTTTATGTTGTAGAACTGCATGAATCACTGGCCTTCACTGCTATCATGATAGCCCTTTTACAGACACAACACAACAATGTTGGGCCACGTGTTTATGTTGTAGACCTGCATGAATCACTGGCCTTCACTGCTATCATGATAGCCCTTTTACAGACACAACACAACAATGTTGGGCCACGTGTTTATGTTGTAGAACTGCACGAATCACTGGCCTTCACTGCTATCATGGTAGCCCTTTTACAGACACAACACAACAATATTGGGCTACGTGTTTATGTTGTAGAACTGCATGAATCACTGGCCTTCACTGCTATCATGGTAGCCCTTTTACAGACACAACACAACAATGTAGGGCCACGTGTTTATGTTGTAGAACTGCATGAATCACTGGCCTTCACTGCTATCATGGTAGCCCTTTTACAGACACAACACAACAATGTTGGGCCACGTGTTTATGTTGTAGAACTGCATGAATCTCTGGCCTTCACTGCTATCATAATAGCCCTTTTACAGACACAACACAACAATGTAGGGCCACGTGTTTATGTTGTAGAACTGCATGAATCACTGGCCTTCACTGCTATCATGATAGCCCTTTTACAGACACAACACAACAATGTTGGGCCACGTGTTTATGTTGTAGACCTGCATGAATCACTGGCCTTCACTGCTATCATGATAGCCCTTTTACAGACACAACACAACAATGTTGGGCCACGTGTTTATGTTGTAGAACTGCACGAATCACTGGCCTTCACTGCTATCATGGTAGCCCTTTTACAGACACAACACAACAATGTTGGGCTACGTGTTTATGTTGTAGAACTGCATGAATCACTGGCCTTCACTGCTATCATGGTAGCCCTTTTACAGACACAACACAACAATGTTGGGCCACGTGTTTATGTTGTAGAACTGCATGAATCTCTGGCCTTCACTGCTATCATGATAGCACTTTTACAGACACAACACAACAATGTAGGGCCACGTGTTTATGTTGTAGAACTGCATGAATCACTGGCCTTCACTGCTATCATGATAGCCCTTTTACAGACACAACACAACAATGTTGGGCCACGTGTTTATGTTGTAGAACTGCACGAATCACTGGCCTTCACTGCTATCATGGTAGCCCTTTTACAGACACAACACAACAATGTTGGGCTACGTGTTTATGTTGTAGAACTGCATGAATCACTGGCCTTCACTGCTATCATGGTAGCCCTTTTACAGACATAACACAACAATGTAGGGCCACGTGTTTATGTTGTAGAACTGCATGAATCTCTGGCCTTCACTGCTATCATGATAGCCCTTTTACAGACACAACACAACAATGTAGGGCCACGTGTTTATGTTGTAGAACTGCATGAATCACTGGCCTTCACTGCTATCATGGTAGCCCTTTTACAGACACAACACAACAATGTTGGGCCACGTGTTTATGTTGTAGAACTGCATGAATCTCTGGCCTTCACTGCTATCATGATAGCCCTTTTACAGACACAACACAACAATGTAGGGCCACGTGTTTATGTTGTAGAACTGCATGAATCACTGGCATCCACTGCTATCATGATAGCCCTTTTACAGACACAACACAACAATGTTGGGCCACGTGTTTATGTTGTAGAACTGCGTAGTCCGCTGGCTTCCTGCTATCATGATGGCCCTTCTACGAACACCAACCACAGCAATGTTGAATTACGTGTTTATGTTGTAGAACTGCATGGATCACTGGCCTTCCTGCTATCATGGTAGCCATACACAGACCGCAACACAACAATGTTGTTGGGCCCGCGTGTTTATGTTGTGGAACTGCATGGATCACTGGCTTATCGATAGCCCTTCTGAACACAATAACACAACAATGTTGGGCCACGTGTTTATGTTGTAGACCGCCGCATGAATCACTGGCCTTCACTGCTATCATGATGGCCCTTTTACCAGACACAACACAACAATGTTGGACCGTGTTTATGTTGTAGAACTGCATGAATCACTGGCCTTCACTGCTATCATGGTAGCTCTTTTACAGACACAACACAACAATGTTGGGCCACGTGTTTATGTTGTAGAACTGCATGAATCACTGGCCTTCACTGCTATCATGGTAGCCCTTCTACAGACACAACACAACAATGTTGGGCCACGTGTTTATGTTGTGGGGCTTTGCATGAGATCCGCTATCAAGGTAGCCCTTCTACAGACACAACACAACAATGTAGGGCCACGTGTTTATGTTGTAGAACTGCATGAATCACTAGCCTTCACTGCTATCATGGTAGCCCTTCTACAGACACAACACAACAATGTTGGGCCACGTGTTTATGTTGTAGAACTGCATGAATCTCTGGCCTTCACTGCTATCATGGTAGCCCTTTTACAGACACAACACAACAATGTTGGGCCACGTGTTTATGTTGTAGAACTCCATGAATCACTGGCCTTCACTGCTATCATGGTAGCCCTTTTACAGACACAACACAACAATGTTGGGCCACGTGTTTATGTTGTAGAACTCCATGAATCACTGGCCTTCACTGCTATCATGGTAGCCCTCTTACAGACACAACACAACAATGTTGGGCCACGTGTTTATGTTGTAGAACTGCATGAATCACTGGCCTTCACTGCTATCATGGTAGCCCTTTTACAGACACAACACAACAATGTAGGGCCACGTGTTTATGTTGTAGAACTGCATGAATCACTGGCCTTCACTGCTATCATGGTAGCCCTTTTACAGACACAACACAACAATGTTGGGCCACGTGTTTATGTTGTAGAACTGCATGAATCTCTGGCCTTCACTGCTATCATGATAGCCCTTTTACAGACACAACACAACAATGTAGGGCCACGTGTTTATGTTGTAGAACTGCATGAATCACTGGCCTTCACTGCTATCATGATAGCCCTTTTACAGACACAACACAACAATGTTGGGCCACGTGTTTATGTTGTAGAACTGCATGAATCACTGGCCTTCACTGCTATCATGGTAGCCCTTTTACAGACACAACACAACAATGTTGGGCTACGTGTTTATGTTGTAGAACTGCATGAATCACTGGCCTTCACTGCTATCATGGTAGCCCTTTTACAGACACAACACAACAATGTTGGGCTACGTGTTTATGTTGTAGAACTGCATGAATCACTGGCCTTCACTGCTATCATGGTAGCCCTTTTACAGACACAACACAACAATGTAGGGCCACGTGTTTATGTTGTAGAACTGCATGAATCACTGGCCTTCACTGCTATCATGATAGCCCTTTTACAGACACAACACAACAATGTTGGGCCACGTGTTTATGTTGTAGAACTGCATGAATCACTGGCCTTCACTGCTATCATGGTAGCCCTTTTACAGACACAACACAACAATGTTGGGCCACGTGTTTATGTTGTAGAACTGCATGAATCTCTGGCCTTCACTGCTATCATGATAGCCCTTTTACAGACACAACACAACAATGTAGGGCCACGTGTTTATGTTGTAGAACTGCATGAATCACTGGCCTTCACTGCTATCATGATAGCCCTTTTACAGACACAACACAACAATGTTGGGCCACGTGTTTATGTTGTAGAACTGCATGAATCACTGGCCTTCACTGCTATCATGATAGCCCTTCTACAGACACAACACAACAATGTTGGGCCACGTGTTTATGTTGTAGACCTGCATGAATCACTGGCCTTCACTGCTATCATGATAGCCCTTTTACAGACACAACACAACAATGTTGGGCCACGTGTTTATGTTGTAGAACTGCATGAATCACTGGCCTTCACTGCTATCATGGTAGCCCTTTTACAGACACAACACAACAATGTTGGGCCACGTGTTTATGTTGTAGAACTGCATGAATCACTGGCCTTCACTGCTATCATGATAGCCCTTTTACAGACACAACACAACAATGTTGGGCCACGTGTTTATGTTGTAGAACTGCATGAATCACTGGCCTTCACTGCTATCATGGTAGCCCTTTTACAGACACAACACAACAATGTTGGGCCACGTGTTTATGTTGTAGAACTGCATGAATCACTGGCCTTCACTGCTATCATGATAGCCCTTTTACAGACACAACACAACAATGTTGGGCCACGTGTTTATGTTGTAGAACTGCATGAATCACTGGCCTTCACTGCTATCATGATAGCCCTTCTACAGACACAACACAACAATGTTGGGCCACGTGTTTATGTTGTAGACCTGCATGAATCACTGGCCTTCACTGCTATCATGATAGCCCTTTTACAGACACAACACAACAATGTTGGGCCACGTGTTTATGTTGTAGAACTGCATGAATCACTGGCCTTCACTGCTATCATGGTAGCCCTTTTACAGACACAACACAACAATGTTGGGCCACGTGTTTATGTTGTAGAACTGCATGAATCACTGGCCTTCACTGCTATCATGGTAGCCCTTTTACAGACACAACACAACAATGTAGGGCCACGTGTTTATGTTGTAGAACTGCATGAATCTCTGGCCTTCACTGCTATCATGATAGCCCTTCTACAGACACAACACAACAATGTGATATACATATACATGTCATGGAAACAACATATGAGCTGACATATACATGTCATGGAAACAACATATGAGCTGACATATACATGTCATGGAAACAACATATGAGTTGGCATATTCATATACATGTCATGGAAACAACATATGAGCTGACATATACATGTCATGGAAACAACATATGAGCTGACATATACATGTCATGGAAACAACATATGAGCTGACATATACATGTCATGGAAACAACATATGAGCTGACATATACATGTCATGGAAACAACATATGAGCTGACATATACATGTCATGGAAACAACATATGAGCTGACATATACATGTCATGGAAACAACATATGAGGTGACATATACATGTCATGGAAACAACATATTAGCTGACATATACATGTCATGGAAACAACATATGAGCTGACATATACATGTCATGGAAACAACATATGAGCTGACATATACATGTCATAGAAACAACATATGAGCTGACATATACATGTCATGGAAACAACATATGAGCTGACATATACATGTCATGGAAACAACATATGAGCTGACATATACATGTCATGGAAACAACATATGAGCTGACATATACATAATATACGTCTAGGAAACAGGGGCATTTGACGTGTCACTGCAGTCTCAAGGTCAACGAAGCTTTAGGCACCGATTGGTCAAGCATCAATTGTAAGATTTCACTAGAAGCTCCAATTTTGAAAATAAATTCTGGGTAAACCACAGGCGTGACATTGCTGACTGTAGTTGCAAACAGTCACACCGTATTAACTGTTTTACGTGTATAGGACACAGGATTGCCTGTTGTTTCCCTTTAAGAAAACAGCCAAACATTGCTACTCACCAGGGACTTAGTCAGAGACCTGTTTGTCTCTTTACTCAGCGACTGGCCTATTGAAGACAATATCAAAGATGCAAGTCCCCAGTTATCTTTTGCTCTTATGTTGCACTTGGACATCAAATTCTTAGTGGCTGAGCTGATTTTACAGATAAATGCAGCGGAGCGAAAGCAACACCAATGGCAATGGGCTTCATCTTCGGCGCTCACAAATGGCACCGTCTGTTCTAGGCGACTAGGTTTTTGTTTAACGACCATTTGGAGTAGCATAGGTGTCTTGATTTTTAATGATAAAACAATGTGTTTTGTAAATTGTTGTAAAACTAAATCATCATGTTATTTTATGGGCATGATTGGGTGATATTGGGTTACTTGAATTATCCTGTGGCGCCTCTGGTGGATAATATAAAACTTAATCAAAATTTGAGTTCAAACTGTTTGCATTCACGGCAACCCCTGCTTAATCTTATAAATATTGAAATTAATATCATGTCAGCAAATAATATATTGTAATATATAAGAATTATGCTTAATGGTATAATTTATGGACCCCCATAATTAAAAAAAATCCACAATATTAGTAGCATCAATGTGCAAATATCGTGTGGTGTGTGGTGTGTGTATGAGCGTGTGAGCGTGTGTGTATGAGCGTGTGTGTATCTAAATGTTAACAGTAATCACAGTTACTGTTGATCACTTCATCAAACAAATATCGGTATCCATTAATAAAACATCTGATACATGACCCTGCATACTGCATTGCTTAATGTGAACACATGAACTGACCAACACACAAATTGACCAACACACAAACTGACCAACACACAAACTAACCGACACACAAAGTGACCAACACACAAACTAATCGACACACAAAGTGACCAACACACAAATAACAAAACCATTATTTACTTAAAGTGGATTAGTGTGTCCACAATAAAAGATCAGTCCAGTGATGTGATTTCACATTGATTGTACATACAGACAGACATGGCAGGTATAGAAATATCATCTGTGCTGATAGATTGACTCACATGGTTGACTGTGGTGTCAAACTGACGTGCTCATCAGTCAGTTTAGTCTTGTACAACTCATGTGCAGCATCCTTCTTGTACAAGCTGACCATGTCGTCCCAGACAACGTGTTTGTCATTGTTCTTAAACAGATAATTCCGTACAAACATTTCAGTATTCTAAGCATACTCAAAGAGATGTTACATTCAAAGCACAGGTAAATGTGTGAAGCTACTTACACGTCGCATCGTTGGTGAACTCTCACAATCCCCCCAGTCACTAGTGAACTGTCACAATCCCCCCAGTCGTTAGTGAACTCTCACAATCCCCCAATTATTAGTGAACTCTCACAATCCCCCAGTCACTAGTGAACTCTCACAATCCCCCAGTTATTAGTGAACTCTCACAATCCCCCCAGTCATTAGTGAACTCTCACAATCCCCCCAGTTATTAGTGAACTCTCACAATCCCCCCAATTATTAATGAACTCTCACAATCACCCAGTCATTAGTGAACTCTCACAATCCCCCCAGTTATTAGTGAACTCTCACAATCCCACCAATTATTAATGAACTCTCACAATCCCCCCAGTCACTAGTACTGTTTGATTCCACAGAGCACTAGGGTCCACCGAGATTTGAACTCGGATCGCAGAATTCAAAAATCCTGAATGTTAACCATTACACCATAGACCCACATAGTCAAATATGGAACACTGCAAATATTTTCACGTTATCAAACCTCTGTTCAGAGCGCAGTCATCAGCGAAGTTGAAATCACGGATCACATCCTGTAGTACCTTTGTGTTCGCTTGATCTCTTCTCAAGTTAATGCTGACCATTACACCACAGACCCACATAGTCATATATTATATGAAACACTGCAAATATTGACACATTATCAGTTGTCACAATACTTGAAGTACATCTTTCTCACTTGATGTCTTCTCAAGTTAATGCTGACCATTACACCACAAACCCACATATCATGGAACACTGCAAATATTGCCACGTTGTCAGTATTCTTGAAGTACATATTTTTCACTGTGACATTTATACATACCCACACATAGCAAGAACCTCCCATCTTCAATGTTCAGAAGTTATTTCAGACCGTCTTAATTAGGTGTAGTACATACATTTGTCCCTGACGTACAAATCCACTGTTTTGTAGCTTAATTCATTGCAGTTGTGCATCTGAATAAATATCGGATTGTGTAATTTTGCCACATGTTGATATTGTCTATAAAAAGTAATGTTCACATTTTAAAATACCTGCTTATTTCACACACCCTCATCCCTTGTCATTTAATAGCATTACTAATTTTGGTCAAACTAACACACCCTTCCCGCGCCATCTGTTGACATCCCTAAACCCATCCATGACACTGTCCGGCTGTATTCCTTCGCGACTCAGGCATCTGCGGTAGTGAGCGATAAAAGGGAGGTTTTTACACAAACTAGTGTTTTTAGACTTGTACGCTTTTAAATTTTTGTTTATGACATACATACATAGCAGCAAAGTCACATGTGTTCAGATACTGTGTTACAGAATTATCTGTGGAACGTCACCAAAAACAGTAACTTAAGAAATTGTATCTTGCTCTACCTAGGCAATGCTCTAGACTATCGAAAGGTCAAAGATGTGTAGCGCCATCTGTAGGTAATATTGGCCGAGGCTACAATAGTGCATGCCTAAACCGCTAGATGGCACTACTAATATTATACTTGTGATAATGTACCTAATTATGTACTGACCAACAATCCAGACACAATTGACAGTGTGGCAAAGTTCATCTTGCATGGTTTAAAACAATTAGTTAGACGTTCCACTTAGTGTATGTTATCAAGGAAGGTGTGTTAGCATGATTTGTTCATAATTTGTATAGCAGAATGCTGAATAATTATCCATTTTGTGTGTTTGTGTGGCGCGCATCTGTGACTGTGTACACTTGTGGCTGTGTGTATGTGTGCATACGTGTGTATGTTTGTGTGCGTGCGTGTCCATGTGGTGTGACACTATGATCAATGTACCACCAAATCAAGTTATTTTTACTCAGTAACACCCAATAAGATTCAGCCATACATGTTAAGTTTCAGAAATGCCAATCCAGGAGATTTATATGTAAATCAGAGGGTCTCGAAAAATCGGGCATTTATGCGTAAATCAGTCTCAGAAAATCAGGCATTTATACGTAAATCGGAGGATCTTGGAAAATCAGGCATTTATACATAAATCGGATTAAAACATAACAAAAAAGTATGCTTTCCATAGACACTAATAACCGTGTTTTAATAAATGTTAAGTTTCAGAAATACCAATGCATGAGATTTAGGCGTAAATTGTAAGGAATTGTATATAAATCTAAGTATTTCATGTTATGAAAATGGTCACAGATCAGCTTTATTTGGAAACGCATTGCACATGTGCTCTTAAATCAATAGAACATAACAGCTTGTTAATATGTATTTAATGTGTTACATTAAATAAATTATATGTGGACATAAAATAATTAAATAAATTATATGTGAACTAAAATGTTTGTGGCTTTATAGGTATGGTAGAAAGAAGAAAAAGTTTACAAGTTTTATGTTGTAGGCATATGTTCATACATTAAATATATATATTTATGGTGCAATGAACCTTACATATAGGCAGTAAATACATCTTCTTTTATTACAAATATTGTATTATATTATTACAAACAGATACAATATTCACAAGTATAAGAACCAGAACTTAGCATTATATTTTCTCCAACGTTTGTTACCATGGCTTGGGTGACGGAGGCATGCGTAATGAATTTACTATTTGTAACCTTTGGCCTTGCTGGTGGAGCATTTGATGTTATAAAATACATATTTTCATTAATAATGTGTTCCAGTTCTAACAGTTACAGATATACATGGATTAAATAAAACGTATACATAGTGTAGATGGATCGACTCACATTATTTGAGTATAGATTTAAAAGCGTCCAACACTCACCCATGTTTCTATCGTGATCGTACTCGAGCAGTTTATGCTGATCAATTGTCCTCACTCGTAACTGTCGCTACTACCTGAGGCCTACCTCATATTAAAAACAGCGATTCAGCAGAGGACTATAACAAATGAGAGACTCAATGGTTCAACATTGGGAAAGGAGTGAGACAAGGTTCTATCCTATCCCCTGCACTCTTCAACATTTTGGCCCAGAGGATTATAACAAATGAGAGACTCAATGGTTCAACATTGGGAAAGGAGTCAGACAAGGTTCTATCCTATCCCCAGCACTCTTCAACATCTTGGTCCAGAGGACTATAACAAATGAGAGACTCAATGGTTCAACATTGGGAAAGGAGTCTGACAAGGTTCTATCCTATCCCCAGCACTCTTCAACATCTTGGTCCAGAGGACTATAACAAATGAGAGACTCAATGGTTCAACATTGGGAAAGGAGTCAGACAAGGTTCTATCCTATCCCCAGCACCCTTCAACATCTTGGCCCAGAGGATTATAACAAATGAGAGACTCAATGGTTCAACATTGGGAAAGGAGTCAGACAAGGTTCTATCCTATCCCCAGCACTCTTCAACATCTTGGTCCAGAGGACTATAACAAATGAGAGACTCAATGGTTCAACATTGGGAAAGGAGTCTGACAAGGTTCTATCCTATCCCCAGCACTCTTCAACATCTTGGCCCAGAGGACTATAACAAATGAGAGACTCAATGGTTCAACATTGGGAAAGGAGTCAGACAAGGTTCTATCCTATCCCCAGCACTCTTCAACATCTTGGTCCAGAGGACTATAACAAATGAGAGACTCAATGGTTCAACATTGGGAAAGGAGTCAGACAAGGTTCTATCCTATCCCCAGCACTCTTCAACATCTTGGTCCAGAGGACTATAACAAATGAGAGACTCAATGGTTCAACATTGGGAAAGGAGTCTGACAAGGTTCTACCCTATCCCCAGCACTCTTCAACATCTTGGCCCAGAGGATTATAACAAATGAGAGACTCAATGGTTCAACATTGGGAAAGGAGTCAGACAAGGTTCTATCCTATCCCCAGCACCCTTCAACATCTTGGCCCAGAGGATTATAACAAATGAGAGACTCAATGGTTCAACATTGGGAAAGGAGTCAGACAAGGTTCTATCCTATCCCCAGCACTCTTCAACATCTTGGTCCAGAGGACTATAACAAATGAGAGACTCAATGGTTCAACATTGGGAAAGGAGTCTGACAAGGTTCTATCCTATCCCCAGCACTCTTCAACATCTTGGCCCAGAGGACTATAACAAATGAGAGACTCAATGGTTCAACATTGGGAAAGGAGTCAGACAAGGTTCTATCCTATCCCCAGCACCCTTCAACATCTTGGTCAGAGGACTATAACAAATGAGACTCAATGGTTGGGAAAGGAGTCCAAGGTTCTATCCTATCCCCAGCACTCTTCAACATCTTGGAGAGGACTATAACAAATGAGAGACTCAATGGTTCAACATTGGGAAAGGAGTCTGATCATCCCCAGGTTATAACAAATATCCTAAAGGAGTCTGACAAGGTTTTATCCTATCCCCAGCACTCTTCAACATCTTGGTCCAGAGGACTATAACAAATAGAGACTCAATGGTTCAACATTGGGAAAGAGTCTGACAAGGTTTATCCTATCCCCAGCACTCTTCAACATCTTGGTCCAGAGGACTATAACAAATGAGAGACTCAATGGTTCAACATTGGGAAAGGAGTCTGACAAGGTTTTATCCTATCCCCAGCACTCTTCAACATCTTGGTCCAGAGGACTATAACAAATGAGAGACTCAATGGTTCAACATTGGGAAAGGAGTCTGACAAGGTTTTATCCTATCCCCAGCACTCTTCAACATCTTGGTCCAGAGGACTATAACAAATGAGAGACTCAATGGTTCAACATTGGGAAAGGAGTCTGACAAGGTTTTATCCTATCCCCAGCACTCTTCAACATCTTGGTCCAGAGGACTATAACAAATGAGAGACTCAATGGTTCAACATTGGGAAAGGAGTCTGACAAGGTTCTATCCTATCCCCAGCACTCTTCAACATCTTGGTCCAGAGGACTATAACAAATGAGAGACTCAATGGTTCAACATTGGGAAAGGAGTCTGACAAGGTTTTATCCTATCCCCAGCACTCTTCAACATCTTGGTCCAGAGGACTATAACAAATGAGAGACTCAATGGTTCAACATTGGGAAAGGAGTCTGACAAGGTTTTATCCTATCCCCAGCACTCTTCAACATCTTGGTCCAGAGGACTATAACAAATGAGAGACTCAATGGTTCAACATTGGGAAAGGAGTCTGACAAGGTTCTATCCTATCCCCAGCACTCTTCAACATCTTGGTCCAGAGGACTATAACAAATGAGAGACTCAATGGTTCAACATTGGGAAAGGAGTCTGACAAGGTTCTATCCTATCCCCAGCACTCTTCAACATCTTGGTCCAGAGGACTATAACAAATGAGAGACTCAATGGTTGAACATTGGGAAACGAGTGAGACAAGGTTTTATCCTATCCCCAGCACTCTTCAACATCTTGGCCCAGAGGACTATAACAAATGAGACTCAATGGTTCAACACTGGGAAAGGAGTCTGACAAGGTTCTATCCTATCCCCAGCACTCTTCATCATCTTGGTCCAGAGGACTATAACAAATGAGAGACTCAATGGTTCAACATTGGGAAAGGAGTCAGACAAGGTTCTATCCTATCCCCAGCACTCTTCAACATCATGGCCCAGAGGATTATAACAAATGAGAGACTCAATGGTTCAACATTGGGAAAGGAGTCAGACAAGGTTCTATCCTATCCCCAGCACTCTTCAACATCTTGGCCCAGAGGACTATAACAAATGAGAGACTCAATGGTTCAACATTGGGAAAGGAGTCAGACAAGGTTCTATCCTATCCCCAGCACTCTTCAACATCTTGGCCCAGAGGACTATAACAAATGAGAGACTCAATGGTTCAACATTGGGAAAGGAGTCAGACAAGGTTCTATCCTATCCCCAGCACTCTTCAACATCTTGGTCCAGAGGACTATAACAAATGAGAGACTCAATGGTTCAACATTGGGAAAGGAGTCAGACAAGGTTCTATCCTATCCCCAGCACTCTTCAACATCTTGGCCCAGAGGATTATAACAAATGAGAGACTCAATGGTTCAACATTGGGAAAGGAGTCAGACAAGGTTCTATCCTATCCCCAGCACTCTTCAACATCTTGGCCCAGAGGACTATAACAAATGAGAGACTCAATGGTTCAACATTGGGAGAGAAAGGGAGTCAGACAAAGGTTCTATCCTATCCCCAGCACTCTTCATCATCTTGGCCCAGAGTACTATAACAAATGAGAGATTCAATGGTTCAACATTGGGAAAGGAGTCAGACAAGGTTCTATCCTATCCCCAGCACTCTTCAACATCTTGGTCCAGAGGACTATAACAAATGAGAGACTCAATGGTTCAACATTGGGAAAGGAGTCAGACAAGGTTCTATCCTATCCCCAGCACTCTTCAACATCTTGGCCCAGAGGACTATAACAAATGAGAGACTCAATGGTTCAACATTGGGAAAGGAGTCTGACAAGGTTCTATCCTATCCCCAGCACTCTTCAACATCTTGGTCCAGAGGACTATAACAAATGAGAGACTCAATGGTTCAACATTGGGAAAGGAGTCTGACAAGGTTCTACCCTATCCCCAGCACTCTTCAACATCTTGGCCCAGATGATTATAACAAATGAGAGACTCAATGGTTCAACATTGGGAAAGGAGTCAGACAAGGTTCTATCCTATCCCCAGCACCCTTCAACATCTTGGCCCAGAGGATTATAACAAATGAGAGACTCAATGGTTCAACATTGGGAAAGGAGTCAGACAAGGTTCTATCCTATCCCCAGCACTCTTCAACATCTTGGTCCAGAGGACTATAACAAATGAGAGACTCAATGGTTCAACATTGGGAAAGGAGTCTGACAAGGCTCTATCCTATCCCCAGCACTCTTCAACATCTTGGCCCAGAGGACTATAACAAATGAGAGACTCAATGGTTCAACATTGGGAAAGGAGTCAGACAAGGTTCTATCCTATCCCCAGCACCCTTCAACATCTTGGTCCAGAGGACTATAACAAATGAGAGACTCAATGGTTCAACATTGGGAAAGGAGTCTGACAAGGTTCTATCCTATCCCCAGCACTCTTCAACATCTTGGTCCAGAGGACTATAACAAATGAGAGACTCAATGGTTCAACATTGGGAAAGGAGTCTGACAAAGGCTCTATCCTATCCCAGCACTCTTCAACATCTTGGCCCAGAGGGACTATAACAAATGAGAGACTCAATGGTTCAACATTGGGAAGAGTCAGACAAGGTTCTATCTATCCCCAGCACCCTTCAGCAGTCTTGGTCAGAGGACTATAACAAATAAAGAGACTCAATGGACAGCATTGGGAAAGGAGTCTGACAAAGGTTCTATCTATCCCCAACTCTTCAACATCTTGGTCAGAGGACTATAACAAATAAGAGACTCAATGGTTCAACATTGGGAAAGAGGAGTCTGACAAGGTTCTATCCTATCCCCAGCACTCTTCAACATCTTGGCCCAGAGGACTATAACAAATGAGAGACTCAATGGTTCAACATTGGGAAAGGAGTCAGACAAGGTTCTATCCTATCCCCAGCACCCTTCAACATCTTGGTCCAGAGGACTATAACAAATGAGAGACTCAATGGTTCAACATTGGGAAAGGAGTGAGACAAGGTTCTATCCTATCCCCTGCACTCTTCAACATTTTGGCCCAGAGGATTATAACAAATGAGAGACTCAATGGTTCAACATTGGGAAAGGAGTCAGACAAGGTTCTATCCTATCCCCAGCACTCTTCAACATCTTGGTCCAGAGGACTATAACAAATGAGAGACTCAATGGTTCAACATTGGGAAAGGAGTCAGACAAGGTTCTATCCTATCCCCAGCACTCTTCAACATCTTGGTCCAGAGGACTATAACAAATGAGAGACTCAATGGTTCAACATTGGGAAAGGAGTCAGACAAGGTTCTATCCTATCCCCAGCACTCTTCAACATCTTGGCCCAGAGGATTATAACAAATGAGAGACTCAATGGTTCAACATTGGGAAAGGAGTCAGACAAGGTTCTATCCTATCCCCAGCACTCTTCAACATCTTGGCCCAGAGGACTATAACAAATGAGAGACTCAATGGTTCAACATTGGGAAAGGAGTGAGACAAGGTTCTATCCTATCCCCTGCACTCTTCAACATCTTGGCCCAGAGGACTATAACAAATGAGAGACTCAATGGTTCAACACTGGGAAAGGAGTCAGACAAGGTTCTATCCTATCCCCAGCACTCTTCATCATCTTGGCCCAGAGGACTATAACAAATGAGAGACTCAATGGTTCAACATTGGGAAAGGAGTCAGACAAGGTTCTATCCTATCCCCAGCACTCTTCAACATCTTGGCCCAGAGGACTATAACAAATGAGAGACTCAATGGTTCAACATTGGGAAAGGAGTGAGACAAGATCCTATCCCCAGCACTCTTCAACATCTTGGCCCAGAGGACTATAACAAATGAGAGACTCAATGGTTCAACATTGGGAAAGGAGTCTGACAAGGTTCTATCCTATCCCCAGCACTCTTCATCATCTTGGCCCAGAGTACTATAACAAATGAGAGATTCAATGGTTCAACATTGGGAAAGGAGTCAGACAAGGTTCTATCCTATCCCCAGCACTCTTCATCATCTTGGCCCAGAGTACTATAACAAATGAGAGATTCAATGGTTCAACATTGGGAAAGGAGTCAGACAAGGTTCTATCCTATCCCCAGCACTCTTCAACATCTTGGTCCAGAGGATTATAACAAATGAGAGACTCAATGGTTCAACATTGGGAAAGGAGTCTGACAAGGTTCTATCCTATCCCCAGCACTCTTCAACATCTTGGCCCAGAGGACTATAACAAATGAGCGACTCAATGGTTCAACATTGGGAAAGGAGTCTGACAAGGTTCTATCTTATCCCCAGCACTCGTCAACATCTTGGTCCAGAGGACTGTAACAAATGAGAGACTCAATGGTTCAACATTGGGAAAGGAGTCAGACAATGTTCTATCCTATCCCCAGCACTCGTCAACATCTTGGCCCAGAGGACTATAACAAATGAGAGACTCAATGGTTCAACATTGGGAAAGGAGTCTGACAAGGTTCTATCCTATCTCCAGCACTCTTCAACATCTTGGTCCAGAGGACTATAACAAATGAGAGACTCAATGGTTCAACATTGGGAAAGGAGTCAGACAAGGTTCTATCCTATCCCCAGCACTCTTCAACATCTTGGCCCAGAGGACTATAACAAATGAGAGACTCAATGGTTCAACATTGGGAAAGGAGTCTGACAAGGTTCTATCCTATCCCCAGCACTCTTCAACATCTTGGCCCAGAGGACTGTAACAAATGAGAGACTCAGTGGTTCAACATTGGGAAAGGAGTCTGACAAGGTTCTATCCTATCCCCAGCACTCTTCAACATCTTGGCCCAGAGGACTGTAACAAATGAGACTCAATGGTTCAACATTGGGAGAGGAGTCAGACAAGATTCTATCCTATCCCCAGCACTCTTCAACATCTTGGCCCAGAGGACTATAACAAATGAGAGACTCAATGGTTCAACATTGGGAAAGGAGTCAGACAAGGTTCTATCCTATCCCCAGCACTCTTCAACATCTTGGCCCAGAGGACTATAACAAATGAGAGACTCAATGGTTCAACATTGGGAAAGGAGTCTGACAAGGTTCTATCCTATCCCCAGCACTCTTCAACATATTGGCCCAGAGGACTATAACAAATGAGAGACTCAATGGTTCAACACTGGGAAAGGAGTCAGACAAGGTTCTATCCTATCCCCAGCACTCTTCATCATCTTGGCCCAGAGGACTATAACAAATGAGAGACTCAATGGTTCAACATTGGGAAAGGAGTCAGACAAGGTTCTATCCTATCCCCAGCACTCTTCAACATCTTGGCCCAGAGGACTATAACAAATGAGAGACTCAATGGTTCAACATTGGGAAAGGAGTGAGACAAGGTTCTATCCTATCCCCAGCACTCTTCAACATCTTGGCCCAGAGGACTATAACAAATGAGAGACTCAATGGTTCAACATTGGGAAAGGAGTCTGACAAGGTTCTATCCTATCCCCAGCACTCTTCAACATCTTGGCCCAGAGGACTATAACAAATGAGCGACTCAATGGTTCAACATTGGGAAAGGAGTCTGACAAGGTTCTATCTTATCCCCAGCACTCGTCAACATCTTGGTCCAGAGGACTGTAACAAATGAGAGACTCAATGGTTCAACATTGGGAAAGGAGTCAGACAAGGTTCTATCCTATCCCCAGCACTCTTCAACATCTTGGCCCAGAGGACTATAACAAATGAGAGACTCAATGGTTCAACATTGGGAAAGGAGTCTGACAAGGTTCTATCCTATCCCCAGCACTCTTCAACATCTTGGCCCAGAGGACTATAACAAATGAGCGACTCAATGGTTCAACATTGGGAAAGGAGTCTGACAAGGTTCTATCTTATCCCCAGCACTCGTCAACATCTTGGTCCAGAGGACTGTAACAAATGAGAGACTCAATGGTTCAACATTGGGAAAGGAGTCAGACAATGTTCTATCCTATCCCCAGCACTCGTCAACATCTTGGCCCAGAGGACTATAACAAATGAGAGACTCAATGGTTCAACATTGGGAAAGGAGTCTGAAAAGGTTCTATCCTATCTCCAGCACTCTTCAACATCTTGGTCCAGAGGACTATAACAAATGAGAGACTCAATGGTTCAACATTGGGAAAGGAGTCAGACAAGGTTCTATCCTATCCCCAGCACTCTTCAACATCTTGGCCCAGAGGACTATAACAAATGAGAGACTCAATGGTTCAACATTGGGAAAGGAGTCTGACAAGGTTCTATCCTATCCTCAGCACTCTTCAACATCTTGGCCCAGAGGACTGTAACAAATGAGAGACTCAGTGGTTCAACATTGGGAAAGGAGTCTGACAAGGTTCTATCCTATCCCCAGCACTCTTCAACATCTTGGCCCAGAGGACTGTAACAAATGAGACTCAATGGTTCAACATTGGGAGAGGAGTCAGACAAGATTCTATCCTATCCCCAGCACTCTTCAACATCTTGGCCCAGAGGACTATAACAAATGAGAGACTCAATGGTTCAACATTGGGAAAGGAGTCTGACAAGTTTCTATCCTATCCCCAGCACTCTTCAACATCTTGGCCCAGAGGACTGTAACAAATGAGAGACTCAATGGGTCAACATTGGGAAAGGAGTCAGACAAGGTTCTATCCTATCCCCAGCACTCTTCAACATCTTGGCCCAGAGGACTATAACAAATGAGTGACTCATTGGTTCAACATTGGGAAAGGAGTCAGACAAGGTTCTATCCTATCTCCAGCACTCTTCAACATCTACAGCGAACAGATAATCAGAGTGAATATAAACACCATATAAAGGCCCAGAGGATATTGTAACCAGATAATTTTAGAAACATCTCATGGGTTGATTTTGTCGAACACCCCATGAAAAAAGATTAATATATTAATTTT
Source organism: Paraescarpia echinospica (assembly GCA_020002185.1). Classification (NCBI taxonomy): domain Eukaryota; kingdom Metazoa; phylum Annelida; class Polychaeta; order Sabellida; family Siboglinidae; genus Paraescarpia; species Paraescarpia echinospica. The sequence goes on from JAHLWY010000257.1 coordinate 61,413, forward strand.
GCATAAAAAAAAAAAAATTCTAACATTAAGTTATGCAATGAAGTAATTTAGTGAAAAAAGGTAAATTATCTTAATAAAACAGTTTGTGTGGAGAATTCATGAAAATGGCCAAACTGGTTTTCAGAAAAATCCACCTAAACCTGATAACTCTAAATGTTGTCCTGATCTAGTGACTAATTTTGAAACAATGTTGTTTTATATTGGTGCTTTCCCAAAAATAGCCAGTGACTACAGATAGAGACTAAAGATAGTGACTACAGAGAATGTCTACAGATAGTGACTACAGATAATGACTACAGAGAGTGACTACAGATGGTGACTGCAAAGAGTTACTACAGATAGAAACTACAGATGGTGACTACAGAGAGTTACTACAGATGGTGACTACAGTGAGTTATTACAGATAGAGACTACAGTTAGTGACTACAGATAGAGACTACAGAGAGTTACTTCAGATAGAGACTAGAGTTAGTGACTACAGATGGTGACTACATATGGTGACTGCAAAGAGTTACTACAGATAGAAACTACAGATGGTGACTACAGAGAGTTACTACAGATGGTGACTACAGTGAGTTATTACAGATAGAGACTACAGTTAGTGACTACAGATGGTGAATACAGATGGTGACTGCAAAGAGTTACTACAGATAGAAACTACAGATGGTGACTACAGAGAGTTACTACAGATGGTGACTACAGTGAGTTATTACAGATAGAGACTACAGTTAGTGACTACAGATGGTGACTACAGTTAGTTACTACAGATGGTGACTACAGAGAGTTACTACAGATAGAGACTACAGTTAGTGACTATAGATGGTGACTACAGAGAGTTACTACAGATGGTGACTACAGAGAGTTACTACAGATAGAGACTACAGTTAGTGACTATAGATGGTGACTACAGAGAGTTACTGCAGATAGAGACTACAGAGAGTGACTATCCGGGTAGTGCCTATTTATGGCTACCAAGTGAAATATCTAATGCAGTAGTACATTCGACATTAATTGTACCAACATTTTTTATGCAGAAATAATCACACATCAAACCAAAATGCCATTTTCATAGGGACTCTTTAAGCAGGTAAAGGCAGATGCAGCCTAACTGTGCTTTGTCTATAAGACGCTGGAGTAGGCCTTTAAGCAGGTAAAGGCAGATGCAGCCTAACTGTGCTTTGTCTATAAGACACTGGAGTAGGCCTTTAAGCAGGTAAAGGCAGATGCAGCCTAACTGTGCTTTGTCTATAAGACGCTGGAGTAGGCCTTTATGCATGATGAAATGAACAGTCCAAAAATGGTCTTTACCGGTGCAAATGATGGGTGCACGCCATTGGATGGGTCTCTAGATAAAGCTATGCATGGGAGCCACTAAGTCTAAGTAAGACCAGGCTACAAACCTGCAGACTGGAACACTTAGGCAGTGCGAGAACTTTCCTCCCTCCATGTGCACCCGTGTAATGGATCCTGAAATGAAAAGGTAAAAACTAACAATATAATAAATTACATTTGAATAGGGTCAAATTTAGATCAAATTAACCAGTCATGGTACCACACAATTATACTGTCAAACACCACTTTTCTGTCACCTTGGTAATTGAGCCACCTGGGAAATAAGGATACCTATGTATGTGTTAGTTTTGTTTGTCTGCATGAGGATTTTGCAGTAATGTAGTGTCCTCGTTAAATTGCATATTGTTGTTAGTTGTGAATTAAAGTAAAGACAATGTAAAGAAAAAACATTTTATTGAAACTATTTGATGAGATTGACTACAAAATAATGAAAAGTACAATACAACTACAGGTACAATCACTGCACTTGATGTGTATAATGTAATACTTTTTAATATCACATGCACATACAATGCAAAACAACAATAGAAAAAAAATTAGGAAGAAGTTGAAAAAATGTCAGGTATATATAAAAAACAAACAGATACTTTTATCAAGATTCTTTGTTACAAAAAAAAAACACTAGTACACGTGATGTCAAATGCTAGTTGTAGTTTATACATGCCTTGTATGTTTACAACTCACAAAATTAGTGACTAAACAATTATTTGTATTAACAAAATTTTTTAATATCGCATGCCCATAAAATGTAAACAAATGAGAACAAATTACTTAGGAAGATGTTTAGTTGAACAAATGTAATATGTACCGGTACATATCAAATAAAAATAACTATTATGAATCATAATTGTTTTTTTAACAAAGAATCATAATTTATGGTTCTTTGTTAAAAAAAAGTAAATGATTAGAAAATTCTAAAATGTTGTAGTTTATGCAATGCTTGGTATGTATGTTTACAACTCGCAAATAATAGTGAATAGACTAGTCAGGGTCATCGCCATGTGACTGAGAATTACATGTACAATCACTACATGCTAGATTGCTCAGGTTTACTCAGTTGTATGAAGAGTACCGGCTACAGACCGCAATATTTTTGTACGAATAGTCTTCGCATATTAATTTCAGTGTGGCTGAATGCTTCCCACATAAGTCGAGATGGTGTTCGAATTAACATGTCTGCCAGGGATTAAAGTTTAAAGCGCTTCGAGCAATCCCGAGGACTGGATACTACACCATATCAGTACAGTTGTATAATCATCATGCGAAGTGAAAATGTAATGTAAATTATTTGTGAAGATATAAACCAGTGATAAAAAAGAATAATTTAAAAATATGAAACGTGGCATGAAAAGTATAATAACAGTCCTCATGATACATAGAGAACTTAAACAAGTAAAATGCTGCTGTCAGTGTATCAACAGATTGTTGTTGCAAAATGTGAAAAGGCTTTCAATACCATTACTTCATCAGAAACGTGTGTTGTTGTACACAAGTACCTGGTGTACATTGCAAGAACTCAGCTGGCTGTCACTGACTGTCAGCAACACAAAGACAACGAAACCCTACCATTGTAACAATGCTGGATAATTGATGTATTTTGTCATAGACACTGTTAAAAGTTAAAGTTGAATTGAATACAAATACTGTGTATTATTGACTTTTGACAAGTGTGTCATCACATATAAAATATAATGCATGTCAGAGCCATGCTAATTGTCACTTTGTCTCTGGCATAGGTAGATGCGGATGTACAGCAAAATGCCAGGAGGCTGGTATGCAGTACCATCGAAGACAGCGAACACATACAGTGATGTCATCGATATCCAAACCGATGTAGTTCACCGAAGAATGCTCGACACTGAACCTGTCTCACGAGCTAGTCAGGCGTCACCATATTCGTATGTCGAGCTACCTGCATTCTTGGTTTTTAGTCAGTTAAGCTAATTGACTGACCTGGAAGCCAGTGTACACCCCATCGGCACTGGGAAATCTGTCACAACACTCGACACAATTGGGATCAGTCGGTGGACATGACAAACCATTAATATGCAGCAAGCTGCATGGCTGTAGAATCTTGTCCGAGATCCTGGACAAATACAGCTGCCCAGTATGCCATATTAACTTGGAGAACTAGTGATACTAAGCACACTAGTCCAATCTCTTGTAAAGAGAAGCATATATTCAGTAAACAAAAACAGGTAGGTTGGTAGTAAATAATTATGGAATGTTCATTCTCATAATCAGTAAATGTAAAATAATGTTTCATGTGTGACCTGCAGCATTTCACAAGAAAAACGGCAGCAAGAAATGTGCTACTACAGCTGCATCTATACATGTTGATATCTTAGGAACAGTCAGTGTTTACCGGAGTTGTTCCGGAAGAGGAGGGAGAGGGTGGGTTGATACAGCATGCAGACATTAGTAGAATATGCTCTTTTTCAAAACGGTGAAAAATGTTAACTATTTTTTCTTTATAAGGTGTTCAATGTCATTACATGAATTAATTTTTTTCTATTTCATTACAGTGATGTCTGATCTTAGTCAATATTATAGACTGATTTGAATTCTGCTAATCAGTAAAGAGCATTTATATTTTTTGTTTTCAGTATACAAATTCATGTCAGTGTCTGCCATGTGTAACTACTACACATATTCATGTTTGACATTTTAAGGTTCTGCCTGAAGTTGAATGGTCAAGGTGAATGTTGGAAATTACAAAATGAGGTGTTGTGTGATACTAACAGTATATTTTCCTCGCCAAGTATTCAAAGGTTCATAACATGTATGTTTACCTTCTTCAAAAATGAACAATTTATTTTATAAACTTATTTCTGAGTCATCGCCGTATGTTAAATACTTTTAAAGGTGTATTAATATGTCTGTGGGTATAATATAAGTGCAGAAGTCAACTTAGTTTTCCATGTCCAAGATGTTATTATTAAAATGTGTATGAAAACAAATATATATGTAAATGTGCACATTAATTTTTTTTGATAACTTATACGTGGTTGATTGTTATAAATTTGAAATTACCTGGATTGATCAAATGTGGGCCTCCTGCAGACTATGTATCCTCCCTGTGTCTGCCTGACCCAGGTGACTGCCTTAGCACCTCTTCTGCCTCCTCTCATTCCCATTCTTGGGTTGCAGTGTGGCCTCTAGCGACATCATACCGGTAATTCAAGTTACGCATTATGCATTCATATATTGCTGTGGTGAGAATATATACACATATTGGTAAATACACAAGAATAGCTGGCATATATCAGTTGAAAGGTATCACAGGATACCAATTACATAAACTATAGCCAGGCACCAAGGACCACAACGGAAACAAGTGCGAGCATTATCTTGTTTAATCCTTATATATGGTGTACTTTAACTATATTTATATTTTATGTATTTACACGTTTACAGTTATATATTTAATAAAATCATCATCACCATCATGGTCGTCAATATAACAAATCTCAATTTAGAGTCAATTATTTTGCATAAACTACAATGCAAATCAACAACATTCTGCAGTAATAGTATCAAAATATGCATCACAAAACAGTTTTAATAATTATGATCACCAATATAATACTCCCGTGTTTGACGTTCTGTTGCACAAAATTACGGATGCTCCCTAACTAAGTTATTTGCACGATCAACAGGGGCCTATTGCCAAACCAATGTTATTTGTCATTTCGCAGTCTCACGTCATCTATTCTCTACATGTATTGTCGCAATAACATAGTTTATTACCAAGATCCTACATAACCAAATACAAATTACAATGCATATCAAATATTAGGCTCGTTGACACAGCCTCTGACTGAATATCTGGCTGATAATATGGTCATGGACCTGGTGACTGGCTAGCCTTAGTCTTAGACTGCCTCGAGTCAAGTGTGGACGTTCGCAAGTTGCAATTTTCGTTGAATTAATACGCGGCTACGCTTTCTTGTTGCTAAATGCGATAGTGTAGTATACGTACCTTCGTACAACCACTTTGGAATCTTCATCTTGATACACAAAAGCACGTGTATGTTGTTATTATTTTCGAATGCATGGGATGCCGATCTCGCGTAAAGCACGTGACCGAAATGGCGCAGAAGGTCGACAACGCAATTGGCTTTCGCCAGCTATACCCGGTGTAACGACAAATCTTGTTTTTTGATGATTAAAAAACAAGTACGCATTTTTTATTAAACCGACTGTGCACACTAGTTAAACTATTCACACGTTACACATCTGGACCTAAAAGAGCCAGATTGGCAATGGGCAAACGAATTGGTTGAGGACCTTTAATGCTGACCATTACACCATAGACCCACATATCATGGAACACTACAAATATTGCCACGTTGTCAGTATTCTTGAAGTACATATTTTTCACTGTGACATTATAGATACCCCCACACAGCAAGAACCTCCCATCTTCAATGTCCAGAAGTTATTTCAGACCGTCTTAATTAGGTGTAGTACATACATTTGTCCCTGACATACAAATCCACTGTTTTGTAGCTTAATTCATTGCAGTTGTGCATCTGGATAAATTTCTGACTGTGTGATTTTGTCACATGTTGATATTGTCTATAAAAAGTAATGTTGACATTTTAACATACCTGCTTATTTCACACCCCCTCATCCCATGTCATTTACTAGCATGACTAATTTTGGTCAAACTAACACACCCTTACCGCGCCATCTGTTGACATCCCTAAACCCATCCATGACACTGTCCGGCTGTATTCCTTCGCGACTCGGGCGCCTGCTGTAGTGAGCGATATCAGGGAGGTTTTTACACAAACTAGTGTTTCTAGGCTTGTTCGCTTTTAAAATTAAAATGTTGTTTATGACATACATACATTGCAGCAAAGTCGCATGTATTCAGATACTGTGTTACAGAATTATCTGTGGAACGTCACCAAAAACAGTAACTTAAGAAATTGTGTCTTGCTCTACCTAGGCTATGCTCTGGACTATCGAAAGGTCAACGATGTGTAGCGCCATCTGTAGGTAATATTGGCCCAGAGGCTACAGTAGTGCATGCCTAAACCGCTAGATGGCACTACTAATATTATACTTGTGATAATGTACCTAATTATGTACCGACCAACAATCCAGACACAATTGACAGTGTGGCAAAGTTCATCTTGCATGGTTTAAGACAATTAGTTGGACGTTCCACTTAGTGTATGTTATCGAGGAAGGTGTGTTAGCATGATTTGTTCATAATTTGTATAGCAGAATGCTGAATAATTATCCATTTTGTGTGTGTTTGTGTGTGGCGTGCATCTGTGACTGTGTACATCTGTGGCTGTGTGTATGTGTGCATACGTGTATATGTTTGTGTGCGTGCGTGCGTGCGTGTCCATGTAGTGTGACACTATGATCAATGTACCACCAAATCAAGTTATTTTTACTCAGTAACACCCAATAAAATTCAGCCATACATGTTAAGTTTCAGAAATGCCAATCCAGGAGATTTATATGTAAATCAGAGGGTCTCGAAAAATCGGGCATTTATGCGTAAATCAGTCTCAGAAAATCACGCATTTATACGTAAATCGGATTAAAATATAACAAAAAAGTATGCTTTCCATAGACACTAATAACCATGTTTTAATAAACGTTAAGTTTCAGAAATACCAATGCATGAGATTTATGCGTAAATTGTAGGGAATTGTATATAAATCTAAGTATTTCATGTTATGCTTTATTTGCAAACGCATTGCACATGTGCTCTTAAATCAATTGAACATAACAGCTTGTTAATATGTATTTAATGTGTTACATTAAATCAATTATATGTGGACATAAAATAATTAAATAAACTATATGTGAACTAAAATGTTTGTGGCTTTATAGGTATGGTAGAAAGAAGAAAAAGTTTACAAATTTTATGTTCTAGGCATATGTTCATACATTAAATATATATATTTATGGTGCAATGAACCTTACATATAGGCAGTAAATACATCTTCTTTTATTACAAATATTGTATTATATCATTACAAACAGATACAATATTCACATGTATAAGAACCAGAACTTAGCATTGTGTTTTCTCCAACGTTTGTTACCATGGCCTGTGTGACGGAGGCATGCGTAATGAATTTACTATTTGTAACCTTTGGCCTTGCTGGTGGAGCATTTGATGTTATAAAATACATATGTTCATTTATAATGCGTTCCAGTTCTAACATTTACAGATATACATGGATTACATAAAACGTGTACATAGTGTAGATGGATCGACTCACATTATTTGAGTATAGATTTAAAAGCGTCCAACACTCACCCATGTTTCTATCGTGATCGTACTCGAGCAGTTTATGCTGATCAATTGTCCTCACTCGTAACTGTCGCTACTACCTGAGGCCTACCTCATATTAAAAACAACGATTCAGCAGAGGTTTATAACAAATGAGAGACTCAATGGTTGAACATTGGGAAAGGAGTCAGACAAGGTTCTATCCTATCCCCAGCACTCTTCAACATTTTGGCCCAGAGGATTATAACAAATGAGAGACTCAGTGGTTCAACATTGGGAAAGGAGTCAGACAAGGTTCTATCCTATCCCCAGCACTCTTAAACATCTTGGCCCAGAGGATATTGTAACCAGATAATTTTAGAAATATCTCATGAGTTGATTTTGTCGAACACCCCATGAAAAAACATGCACGTGTCTGAAACTGATCTATGAACTATCAATTGAAGTTATTTTTACTCAGTAACACCCAGTAACATTCAGCAGAACAAATTGCACTATTTGTTTCATCTGAAACAATAACCCTATCTAGCTGACATGTGTGGCTTTAATCAACGTTTGCCATTCCATTTGAAACCATATATCATCCATGAAAGCGTCCAACACTCACCCATGTTTCTATCGTGACTGTACTCGAGGAGTTTATGCTGATAAATTGTCCTCACTCGTAACTGTCGCCTCATGAGAGAAGTGGAGGTCGCTGGAACAACGTTCCTGTCAACTTCTCCACTGCCTGCAACATTGTCACATTAAAATAATAACTAAAGTTGTCAAAATCTGGAGTTTGCAGACTAACTGAGGCCTACCTCATCTTAAAAAACAACAATTCTGGACGTTTACAAACAATGACTATGATGGAATCAGTCCTTATTCCAAAATATTTAGTTTGTATACAACCTGAAGCCTACCTCATATTAAAAACAGTGATACAGCAGAGTATTATAACAAATGAGAGACTCAATGTTCTATCCTATCCCCAGCACTCTTAAACATCTACAGCGAACAGATAATCAGAGTCAATATACACCATATAAAGGCTTCAGAATTGATGGCCTGCTACTTCAAAACCTGCGATATGTCGATGACACTACATCAGAAAAATGGAAGATCTGGAAGAAATGATTAATGCCATCAAAGCGAAAAGCAAAGAGACTGGGCTTCTTTTCATTAAAAAAAGACAAAAATAACTACATCTCAATGATATTAGTACTGATGAAGAAAAAGTGGAAGTGCGAGAACTTTCCTCACTCCATTGGGAAATCTCATCTGCACAAGTGTAATGGATCCTGAAATGAAAAGGTGAAAACTAACAATATAATAAATTACATTTGAATAGGGTCAAATTTAGATCAAATTAATCAGTCATGGTACCACACAACTATACTGTCAAACACCACTTTCCTGTCACCTTGGTAATAGAGCCACCTGGGAAATAAGGATACCTCAGGACAGTAAAGACAGAAAATTAGTTTCATTACAGTCGATCATCTCGCCATTCACATATTATTATATACAAGCCTGACCTACCATTGCCTGATGCCCTTTGACCTGTTGAACTACCCCCGACACTTGACCTAACATTTCTCCTCTCACCGAGTTCTGTCAACCGTCTTGTACTTTTGATGTTTCCCTGCTATTACCCTGACTAGGGGGCAGGCATGGGGTTGACACTGTCAACTCCGCCCCATTCACACACACACACAATTTGACGCCCCAGCCTCACTTTCATATGTACCAGCCTCACTCTCATTTTGTCCGCTAGCCGCTTCGCTTCCAGCTGCCGCAGCCACCAGACTACTTCTCGTGATACTGTCCTCCAACACAGTAACAACATCCGTGATACTGTCCTGTAACACAGTAACAACATCCGCAATACTGTCCTGTAACACAGTAACAACATCTGCGATACTGTCCTGTAACACATTAACAACATCCGCGATACTGTCCTGTAACACAGTAACAACATCTACCATACTGTCCTGTAACACAGTAACAACATCCGTGATACTGTCCTGTAACACAGTAACAACATCCGTGATACTGTCCTGTAACACAGTAACAACATCCGCAATACTGTCCTGTAACACAGTAACAACATCCGCAATACTGTCCTGTAACACAGTAACAACATCCGTGATACTGTCCTGTAACACAGTAACAACATCTGCGATAATGTCCTGTAACACGTTAACAACATCCGCGATACTGTCCTGTAACACAGTAACAACATCCACCATACTGTCCTGTAACAAAGTAACAACATCCGTGATACTGTCCTGTAACACAGTAACAACATCCGCAATACTGTCCTGTAGCACAGTAACAACATCCGCAATACTGTCCTGTAACACGTTAACAACATCCGCGATACTGTCCTGTAACACAGTAACAACATCCGCCATACTGTCCTGTAACATATTAACAACATCCGTGATAATGTCCTGTAACACAGTAACAACATCTGAGATACTCTACTGTAACACAGTAACAACATCCGTGATACTGTCCTGTAACAACATCCATGATACTGTCCTGTAACACAGTAACAACATCCGCCATATTGTCCTGTAACACAGTAACAACATCTGATATACTGTCCAGTAACAACATCCGAGATTCTGTCTTGTAACACAGTAACAACATCTGCGATACTGTCCTGCAACTCAGTAACAACATCCGCCATACTGTCCTGCAACACAGTAACAACATCTGCGATACTGTCGTGTAACACAGCAACAACATCCGTGATACTGTCCTGTAACACAGTAACAACATCCGTGATACTGTCCTGTAACACAGTAATAACATCCGCCGTACTGTCCTGTACCAACTGATGGGTGGATGTCTTAATTTGTTGACTTAATTGAAGCAGTGTTTTGCATTGCAAGTTATGTTGTTCTTTGCTTCGTTTCTTTCTCTTAATTTGCCATAAGAATGATGAATATGACTATTAGCTTTGAATTGAACTCTTTTATTAATTAATCAGTTAATTATTGATGAATCCAACGTTGTAATATTTAAGGGTGGTTCTCACGTTAGCGACCTTGCGGTCTTAGTGAGAGTCTCCCTGGTCAGTAAAGTAACATCCTATCAACTAATTTTCTTTTCAGTAAAATGTAAATATAGACTATTATGTTATTTAGTAATTTTCATTTGTTAGCAAATTACACCATTAATGTGTTCACGTTGTTGTACCTATATCATGTCTCAATATATACTTTACGATGTTTATTATTTTGCTGTTGGTTCTTGTACACATTGACCAAAATAAACTATATTCATTGTCATTACGTAAACGTCCCCAACTGATGGGTGGATGGCTTAATTTGTGATGACTTAATTCAAGCAGTGTTTTGTATTGCAAGTTACGTAAACGTCCCTGGATGATCGGTGGATGGCTTAATTTGCCACACATTGTAATTGATACTCCAAAATTAGTTATGGAAGAAATATTCACTCACAGTTTAAGTGGTTTTGCTTACTATTTTAAACCTGATCTCTTACAAAAATATGAACACATATGTACACTATCAAGTTGTTATATATGTCAACAAAATCTGTAAACTAATAAGATGCATACTAGTATTTAGGAATTAATCTAAATTCAATTAACAAAAACTGTACTACACACAAGCATACCGTCACATACACTCTGGACACAGGTACACTTACACTCTGGACACAGGTACACTTACACTCTGGACACAGGTACACTTACACTCTGGACACAGGTACACTTACTCTGGATACAGGTACACTAACACTCTGGACACAGGTACACTTACACTCTGGACACACGTACACTTACACTCTGGACACAGGCACACTTACACTCTGGACACAGGTACACTTACACTCTGGATACAGGCACACTTACACTCTGGACACAGGTGCACTTACACTCTGGACACAGGTACACTTACACTCTGGACACAGGTACACTTACACTCTGGACACAGGTACACTTACACTCTGGACACAGGTGCACTTACACTCTGGACACAGGTACACTTACACTCTGGACACAGGTACACTTACTCTAGACACAGGTACACTTACACTCTGGACACAGGTACACTTACACTCTGGACACAGGTACACTTACACTCTGGACACAGGTACACAAAGACATAGCATGAAAAAAGACACTGTATTAAAAAAGTGATAATAATATATATATATACGAAGAGAGACCAATTATAATGTTTTGACATGAGTGGCTCCTATGATAGCGACATGTCTGTCTTATTACGAGTCACTCACCCATTTCCACTGTTCTTTGTTTTACTATAACATTATTTAGTAGTCATTTTAAGAGTTTATTTATAGTTGAAATATGTAACATCTGTAGCTGTATATTGTACACTGTAATTTAACATGGGGTAAGAAATAAACATCTTGTTCTTATGTAGCCAGCAGCAATCGCTGAAACACATAATATTGTGAACAATTAATTAACATCCAGCACAAAGATTAAACTGGCAAGAGCTCTTAACCCACAGGGAATCTTGAAGACACTGCAGAGATTGAAAACAGTTAGAAACAAATGCACAGTTGTTGAAAGAGTACCACAAGGGAACAGTGCAGAATAAAGGGTAGCTACTTTTCTTGTAAGTGGTCGTACATTAATTGGACTGGGCAAGTAGAACGACCCTTTACAGTTATCTAGTGAACAAGTGAAAAGTTACAGTAAATACCATGTAAGTGACAGTCACAGCTGGTAGAACCCAACATCAATGTTACATACCAGTTCTGAAGGTCCAACACAGCAATGTTGGGCCACGTGTTTATGTTGTAGAACTGCATGAATCTCTGGCCTTCACTGCTATCATGGTAGCCCTTCTACAGACACAACACAACAATGTTGGGCCACGTGTTTATGTTGTAGAACTGCATGAATCACTGGCCTTCACTGCTATCATGGTAGCCCTTCTACAGACACAACACAACAATGTAGGGCCACGTGTTTATGTTGTAGAACTGCATGAATCACTGGCCTTCACTGCTATCATGGTAGCCCTTCTACAGACACAACACAACAATGTAGGGCCACGTGTTTATGTTGTAGAACTGCATGAATCACTGGCCTTCACTGCTATCTTGGTAGCCCTTCTACAGACACAACACAACAATGTTGGGCCACGTGTTTATGTTGTAGACCTGCATGAATCACTGGCCTTCACTGCTATCTTGGTAGCCCTTCTACAGACACAACACAACAATGTTGGGCCACGTGTTTATGTTGTAGAACTGCATGAATCTCTGGCCTTCACTGCTATCATGGTAGCCCTTCTACAGACACAACACAACAATGTTGGGCCACGTGTTTATGTTGTAGAACTCCATGAATCACTGGCCTTCACTGCTATCTTGGTAGCCCTTCTACAGACACAACACAACAATGTAGGGCCACGTGTTTATGTTGTAGAACTGCATGAATCACTGGCCTTCACTGCCATCATGGTAGCCCTTCTACAGACACAACACAACAATGTAGGGCTACGTGTTTATGTTGTAGAACTGCATGAATCACTGGCCTTCACTGCTATCATGATAGCCCTTTTACAGACACAACACAACAATGTTGGGCTACGTGTTTATGTTGTAGAACTGCATGAATCTCTGGCCTTCACTGCTATCTTGGTAGCCCTTCTACAGACACAACACAACAATGTAGGGCCACGTGTTTATGTTGTAGAACTGCATGAATCACTGGCCTTCACTGCTATCATGGTAGCCCTTCTACAGACACAACACAACAATGTTGGTCGACGTGTTTATGTTGTAGAACTGCATGAATCACTGGCCTTCACTGTTATCATGATAGCCTTTCTACAGACACAACACAACAATGTTGGGCCACGTGTTTATGTTGTAGAACTGCATGAATCACTGGCCTTCACTGCTATTATGATAGCCCTTCTACAGACACAACACAACAATGTTGGGCCACGTGTTTATGTTGTAGAACTGCATGAATCTCTGGCCTTCACTGCTATCATGGTAGCCCTTCTACAGACACAACACAACAATGTTGGGCCACGTGTTTATGTTGTAGAACTGCATGAATCACTGGCCTTCACTGCTATCATGGTAGCCCTTCTACAGACACAACACAACAATGTAGGGCTACGTGTTTATGTTGTAGAACTGCATGAATCACTGGCCTTCACTGCTATCATGATAGCCCTTTTACAGACACAACACAACAATGTTGGGCTACGTATTTATGTTGTAGAACTGCATGAATCTCTGGCCTTCACTGCTATCATGGTAGCCCTTCTACAGACACAACACAACAATGTTGGGCCACGTGTTTATGTTGTAGAACTCCATGAATCTCTGGCCTTCACTGCTATCATGATAGCCCTTTTACAGACACAACACAACAATGTAGGGCCACGTGTTTATGTTGTAGAACTCCATGAATCTCTGGCCTTCACTGCTATCTTGGTAGCCCTTCTACAGACACAACACAACAATGTTGGGCCACGTGTTTATGTTGTAGAACTGCATGAATCACTGGCCTTCACTGCTATCATGGTAGCCCTTCTACAGACACAACACAACAATGTTGGGCCACGTGTTTATGTTGTAGAACTGCATGAATCACTGGCCTTCACTGCTATCATGGTAGCCCTTCTACAGACACAACACAACAATGTTGGGCCACGTGTTTATGTTGTAGAACTGCATGAATCACTGGCCTTCACTGCTATCATGGTAGCCCTTCTACAGACACAACACAACAATGTAGGGCCACGTGTTTATGTTGTACTGTCATTTGCAAAAGTTTAAGACCAGGCACGATTTTTAAGCATTTTACGGTATGGCATCAGATTGCATCAGATAATGTCTGGATTGCATCATCCTATTTGGGCCTTGAAGCAATACGCCTAGTCAGTACTTCCAGGTCATTTGTCTGCTGGTGACAGTATCGATTAGGTGTTTTTCAGTTTTGTCTTCATCCCTGAAATGGGCAAAAAATCGTCTTTGACAGAAGTTCTAAGGGCACAAATAGTGACTCTACATGGAGAAGGATACTCGCATCAAGAAGGACAAGGTGTTTGGAATGCTGACAACACTTTCTGATGTAGATGCAGATGTGGAAGTGATTCTTCATATCCTACTTCCAGCCATCGCTGTTCTCTGCAAACGGATCTTTGTAGATACAACATTACATCAGATAATTCAAAGTTGCATAGCAATATTAATATATATATATATTATATATTGCTATGCAACTTTTAATTATCTGATGTAATGTACATATACATATATATATATATAATGTTGTACGTGCATGCTGTGCAGCGGAATGCTTATTGTTGCTTGCAGTAGTTGGCTATCCTTCTCAGTTTACTAAGTTCACACACACACGCAAACATGCGGACACACACACAAACCTACATGTTTACATAATTATATGGTGCAAGGCCAAAGCAGAATGTTTACATCAATGCATGCAATATTTGGCTATGCTTATACTCTCACACACACTTTACTAACTTTGCATACCTGACATGCACGTACTCATTAACGTCCACATGATTTTGCTGGTATACCTGCCACTTCTAAAACATGTCAGATTTTGTTGATATCCACATAATGGAAACCATTAAAGCATAACCTCCAACCTATGGGTAGCAGGCTTTCCAAGCTGGTTCAGTGTGGTGTATGACAATGGGCCAGATGTATTGTGTACACGTATGCTGGATGACGATTTGAAAGTGGGGGACCTGGAGATACTTTTGTAAACTTTTCCGAAAGGTTAGTTGCTTAGTTAATTAACATAATTTTATGTAAAATTCCTTTTATAAATGATATTTAAAGGAAATACATAAAATATCAAGTCTTAGTTAAGATTTTTGTATTGTACAAGATTATATTTTCACATTTCCTTCAGATCAAAAAAACTGTCACACAAATTTATTCAATGACCTTTACATAATTGTCCATAATTTCGCCAATTTTTATCACAGAGAGTTAAAACTGGTATGGCTGTCTATCTCTTAAATAGACCTTTCCAATTGTGTATCGTTTTGCCAATTCTGATGAATTATTGCATTTTCACCGACCTCCCTACTTATACTTCAGGGGATGGTGTTTCGCGCATTCAGCGCCAGCGGCCACGCCAAGCCACTCGTTCACCTTTTAACATCGGGACTGTTCGGTTCCGATGCCAACTCCGATTATCGCGATCACATATAACTGCTCGAACAAATGCATTCACAATACATGCTTTTTTGTTACAAACAGTTCAGTATATAACACAAAATAAAGCGTTTTTTGACCGCGCACAGAAGTTTCTTGCACTAGCGGAAATGACCCGGGAAACTGGCCCGACCCGTTCGCGACCTCTCGCAGCACACCTTGTTTGTGTAATATTTGCCCCTATAAAATGCCGTCGCTGCGAATCCAGTGATCTATTCCCAAACACCTCCAACTGGGGTAAGACCACATTTAAATTTTACATAGGCGGCCATCATAACGTTTCCTTCATTTCCTACTAAATTTGACATACAATTTTCTTGACAATTTCACAGCATATTTAACCTCCATTGACACAATTGCTGTGGAAAACTCGTAAAATTATCATACCTCAGTTTTCAGAAAAATCCACCTAAACCTGACAATCCTCAATTTCGCCCCAATCTGGTGACGGATTTTGAAATATTGGTGCGTTCTGCAAAATAGCAACTGTGCGAATACGCGAGCGACTAGCGTATGTTTATTGTTACCTCGTGAAAGATCTAATGCAGTAGTACATTCAGTATTCACTGGATTGACATGTGCCATGCCAAAGTGCTCGAAAAAAATTCACACGACACCAAAACGGTATTTTCAAGGGCTCTCTTTCGGTCGGTAATGGCGGACGAATCCTTAATGTGGTCTTACCCCAAATAGATCTCCTGAATCTTGCAAATCTTCACGAAAGTTAGATTTATATCAAGCTATACATATAACTAGATTAACCACAAAGGGAAATTTACACTGTCTCAATAACAATAAAATTAGCGTCATCAAACTGTGCACACCTCGATCCTAGCTAAACAGCGCCTTGAGTTGGCCTAAACATGCTTATTCGGAACGACGTTTACCTGATATGAATGGTACTGAGCACAGCATACAGGCCAACACAGTATCTTACCGATATGGGAATAAAATATATAGAATATTAACGAAATATATTTTTTTGTAATTTTTCATAAAATGTTGTATTTTTTGGCAAAAAATACACAAAATCATTATTTTATGCAGCATTTTATTGGACATCCACGTTGCAAATCTTCACGAATTTTGGTATAACGCAATGCCCACAAACTATGCTAAATAATATGATGCAATCATGTACTATATGTCACTCGTGTACAACACCAGTAGGTGTCAAAAGCACAAGCCAGGCATTTCAACAATATTCACAATATTGAAAGGTACAGAGGCGTCTTTTGATGGTAACTACAATTATATTGTCGATATCGGGCTAAAATGCTGGGTGTAAATTGAGGTATATACATAGTACATTACGAAACAAAAAATGGGACGCCCAGTGGAACGTATATCTTGCGTCACACAAATTGTCATCCTAACCCCCTTAGAATAACCGTACTTTTACACAGGCGCAGATCTCTGCTTGATTCCATATGCGCCGAAGCAACGAACTTGGCTGATTTGCTGGAGACTCATGGCTGTGTACAACATGTGCAAAGCGCAACACATGAGCGCGGCAATATCCTGGACCTGGTTATCACGTCGGGAACATCTCACGTCATAGCCACAACAGTTGAGCCAAAAATTCTTCTTACTGATCACCGTGTGATTGAATGCGGATTACGCCAACCTAAACCAGAGCACATGATCCGACGCGTCCAATACCGCAAGTACTCAGCCATTGACGGCAGCCGTTTTATCACAGATCTCGCGGCATCACATCTTAACGTTCCTGAACAAAAGTTACCCTCACTCGATACGATGGATGCATACGTAGCATCGTTAACGCTCATGCCCCAGTAATCTCGCGGACTATCACGGCTAGGCCGAAGACACCGTGGCATGCAAGCGAGCTAACTGACGAGAAGCGGGCATTACGTCGTGCTGAGCGTAACTGGCGACAAACTGGACTGACTGTACATCGTCAAATATACACCGGTTTGCGCAACGCGTTCCGAAAATCACTTAGGACTGCGCGATCGCACTACTACCGTACTGAGATGACGAGTGCCGGTGGCAACATCCGACGTTTCTACCGGATCGCAAACACACTACTTGGTCGAGCTGGAGACCGACCGCTACCCGAGGACGCTACACAAGCTACTGTTGCAGCGAAATTCCGGAAGAGTTTCTCCGAGAAGATCGATGCGTTGCGCCGCAATATGACTCAATCGTCAACTGAAGACGTAGTGACGAATGTGGCTCCACGTTTAGTATGTTTCGAAGCTGCTTCACCGGCAGACGTGAAGAACAGCATTTTAGCATCTGCTACCAAGTCATGCGAACTGGACCCGCTGCCAACGTCACTCCTTCAACAGAACATTAAAGCGCTGTGTCCAGTTATTACACGCATAATTAATACGTCGCTCTCCACTGCTATAGTCCCACAGTAGATGAAGCACGCCATTGTAACGCCTGTACTGAAAAAACGAGGTGCTGATGTCAATGTGCTGTCTAATTTCCCCCAATATCGAACATTTCGTTTGTGGCGAAGACAATGGAGCGCTTCGTCTCAAGACAACTGCAACGCTTCCTGAACGAGAATGGCATACTGGGCGTCTACCAGAGTGCCTACCGACCACGCCACAGTGCGGAGACCGCACTCTTACGCATTCACAGTGATGTGGCGCAAGCGATTGATGCTCGTCGTGGAGTACTTCTTGTGCTTCTCGATTTAACAGCAGCCTTCGACACAATAAATCACGATATCTTACTACGGATACTATTTGGCTATGGTATATGCGGCGAAGCGCATGCGTGGTTGGCGTCATACCTATATGGTCGTACCTCAGCCGTGCGTGTCAGGAAAGAAGTGTCTGAGTGTACCGTGATGAGATCCGGAGTACCACAGGGGTCGGTTCTTGGGCCGGTGCTCTCTTCAACGCCTACATTGCGCCTCTAACGAATTTACTCAACCGACACGACGTACACCACCATCTGTATGCCGATGATACGCAGTTATACGTCGTTTTCCACCGTTTGAGCATACAAATGCTCTCATCAGAATGGAGGCTTGCATCAGTGAAGTTAAAACGTGGCTCTATGACAACGGACTGGTTCTCAACGAGAGCAAAACGGAAGCAATTGTTATACGTTCATCGAGCTTGCGCAGACCAATACTCATTGATCATGTCGACATATGCGGACAATATGTAGCGACATCGACCATCGTCCGCGACCTTGGTGTTGCAATCGATGCTGATTTATCGATGGCGGCGCAGGTTGCAAATGTATGTCGAAGTGCTTACTACCATCTCTCGAGAATTGCTCGTGTACGAGAGGCAATGACGACCAGTGTCTGCAAATGTATTGTCCATGCACTTGTGACATCCAGAATTGATTATGGAAATGCGATGCTGTTTCGTATACCTGACCGTCTGCTGTACCGTCTAGAGAGAGTCCAACGGTCAACCGCTCGTGTTGTGATGCAACTTCGACGAGGTGACCGGCGATCTATTACTGCGGTCCTACAACAGCTACACTGGCTCCCAGTGAGAAAGCGCATCGAGTACAAGTTACTCATGATTGTACACACGGCACTGCATGCAGGCACGCCAGTGTATCTCGCGTCACTGCTACATCGTTATGCACCACGCAGGACCCTACGCTCTGGCGGTGGTCTGCTTATGGATGTTCCACGCGTGACCCTAGAACGTTATGGTCGCCGGGCGTTTGCATGTGCTGGGCCGACATTGTGGAACTCTCTGCCTCTGGAACTACGCGCGATTGAGAACACTAGACAGTTTGAAAAATTATTGAAGACATTTCTGTTCTCAAACTAATATAATCAGCCATCATTTAACCTCTGCATTATTCATGCATATAGTTTTAATAAATGTTTAGTCTTATTTATCTCAGAATCACATTTTAGTATCTAATCAAATTATTTAATGTAAATTAGGCTTTTATTTATTTATTTTCCCAGTAGGTTCAGCTGTTCAGCATTTTCGCTAATCTTTTATTTTATCATTGCATTTACCCGTAATTTTATTATACTTAGGTTTTTATATATATATATATACAGTATATACTAGGATATTGTTTGCTAATTTTATTTATTTTCTTATTTATTCTCTTAAATGTGTTTTTATGCTTCTTAGATGATGGCCAATTTGTAAACACCCGTGAACGGGGTCATTAGTCCCGGATTTGATGGTGTATAAATAAAGTTTATTATTATTATTATTATGCAGAGTGTCCAAACATCGCCACACGTCAATTACTTGGCCACTATATATTTCGCTGATGTACACACATTATTGGAAACAAGAGATACTACTGGCAAAATAGTTCATTTCAGAAAGAAAGAAACGTTTGACAAGGACATCCAAGACACGTGATAAAGTTTGCTGACAGTTGTGGCACCCAGTATCTCTGCAAGCATCAACGAGTCCATTGTCCTAATCATGTTTTTTTCAAACATCGCCAAATTCTTACAAGGGTACTAACAAACATTTCTGATGTTAAATATACGGATATAACGTACAAAATACCAGTGATTAAAACAGCTTCTTGTCAGAGTAGTTGACGTCAGCCTACAATTAGTTTAAGCTGCCTTGCCTTGTGCAAACTTCGGTATGATTCGGTTATATTATAGCTGAAAAGTACATGATCGTTGAGAATGATAGCATGCCAGTCCATGTACATAATTTCAACATATGACACTTCTCTTAGGTGACCAGTTTTAAATTTTATGGCGAAAAATGAACTAATTCGGATCATTGCGGTCGCTGCATATTTGGAGAGTCACACACTGTTATGATATTCTCTGTTACATTCGGGGTATATTTATGTAGATTCTCAATTGTTCTTGTTGTCTCAGTTAGTGTATGGATGTTGCTATAAAATAGGTGCTAGATGCCTGATTAGTAGAAGTGTGTGGACAACTTGCTTCCTATGGTGGCCAACATTTAACTAAAATTAGGGCAGCGTTAGGGGGGGGGGTGGAATCAAAATGTCGCCTGCTTGCCCATTATTGCTTATTGTGCGATCCAAGTATGATATATATAAGTGTCATATAATTAGGAAGGACAAGTTGGAACAGCAGAAACACCCACGTTAGTATTGGAGTTAAGAGACACGCATTTATAGATGTCGCTTACAAAAATATAAATGATATAATTAAGGCGAAATTCATCCTATTTGAAATATGTAAATATTGTTGCATATGATGTATATTTAAAAGAAAATCCACACCCTGACACATATACACTTATTACACAAGCTTTCGTGGTACTCAGTATCATAGAACATGCTTGGAATGTACTTTTAACTTTCACACCACCAAAATTATCACTTTATTTTCCATACATATCACCTTTTAACTTCTTTTAGATGTAATACTAACATTATGCAATAGCTGCACGATATTCTGGTCTACACCAGCTTTCAAATACAGCCGAAAAACCATCATCTGTCGCTCAAATAACATTTTTGGCAGTTTTTGTGATAAAACGGGCGTGTTTCTAATATGGGGTAAGACCACATTTAAATTTTACATAGGCGGCCATCATGACGTTTCCTTCATTTCCTATTAAGTATGACATACAATTTTCTTGAAAATGTCACAGCACATTTAACCTCCATTGACACAAGTGATGTGGAAAACTCATAAAATTCTCATACCTCAGTTTTCAGAAAAATCCACCCAAACCTGACACCCCTCAATTTCGCACCAATCTGGTGACGAATTTTGAAATATTGGTGCGTTCCACAAAATAGCAACTGTGCGAATACGCGAGAGACTAGCGTATGTTTATTGCTACCTCGTGAAAGATCTAATGAAGTAGTACATTCCGTATTCACTGGACTGACAGGTGCCATGCCAAAGTGCTCGAAAAAATTCATGCATGACACCAAAACGGTATTTTCAAGGGCACTCTTTCGGACGAATCCTTAATGTGGTCTTAATTACCCCAACTGCATCCCCCTTTAGACTTACTTGACTTGGCTTAGTGCTCTTATCGGGTATCCAGCGTAGAGGTCACATCACATACTTTATCACCGCCCTCCAGGTAGGGCGGCCAACCCTTAGCAAAAAAACTATAGATTTTCTATAGAAAACTACAGGATTTTTGCGCATAGTTTTCTATAGAAAACTATAGGAAATTTTCTCGTGAACAGTAATGAGCCATTATCTGAAATAGCACAGACTACATGTCACACTGACATTCACAACAGGGATAGCAAGAAAAATATTGTTGGAAACATTAAATATATTACTGCTAAAATACACATCAATTCTCATCCATGTAGGAAACAAATTAAACATTGTAATACTTGTTTTACTTACACAGGCATTGGAACCTGCCGGGGGGGGGGGCTTAGTCCCTAATATTTGTGGATTAGGAGCTTAGCTCCCCAACATTTGGGAAGGGGTGTGCTGTTTGTGGTGTATGGGGGTTGGAGAGGTATACTACCATGGTATTTTGAAACAGGTACAACATGGTATTTTCATACATGGTACAGACACCAAAGATTGTCAGTCAGTATGCGACATCTCATGTCATTTTTGTACATAACATCGTCAAATTGTGTTGATAAACAACATATCTCAATATAAGATTTGCCATTATTTTTGCTATTGGCGGTTTTGTAAAAAGAATTCTGAAAAGTACCTTTAATACATATTTGTATTGAAATATATACTTATTCATTTTATCATATTTAGCCCTTCAAGATTATAATTTTGTATTTAAATACATGTCAATGAATTTGACACATATCCGCTGGTATACTACCACGGAATTGTGAAACAGGTACAACATGGTATTCCATTTGATATTGACAGAGAGCAAGGAAAACGTGTGGTAGAAAGAGAAAACCGAAATCAGTTGGCATGATAGTGTCAAGAGGGTAGGGGTGAACAGTTGATAGTGACTCTAAGCAAGATGGGTTGTTTCTCAACACTTCTAGAATATTAGATTGGAAACTGTTGTTGGGTCAGTCATTCTGACTGAACATAATTGGCATGGTTGAATGATTTTCTTCCATTACTTGGAACGTGGCATACCACACTGTATATATACACTCATGCATTATTACCAGTGCATAACAATAGTATATATAGGAAGGGTTTAAGGGTAAAATACAATAAACGTCATGCGGCTCTGGTGACATATTTGCCTAGGCAAAATTGCAGAATTGAAATGTACAGTAGAATCTGCCTTGAGTGACCGCCACTTCAGCCTAGCAAAAGTGGTCTTTCAAGACGGGTGGTCGCCCATGACAAGTAAATAAACATTGAAAATATGGTCAATTTCAAGAGGAGCCAAGAAAGCAGGTGGTTATCCAAGATAGGTTCTACTGTAAAAAAAAATAGTTTGGGTGTAGATATCGGTCATTATGATTTTGTAGTATTGAGATATTCAATATCATATCAATTTTAAGATGATATTTACACTATTGCGCTTTGCCCTGAAACCTTACATATGTACCATATTTATTGGTCAAATAAATTGATTCCGAGTTCTGTATTGCAATATACATTATAATTGTACAGGGTATGTTATCGTAATATTCAATAATTCAGAATGCATACACACAAACACTATACCACTTATATTGGTCAGAATGGACAAATCTTGCTTTTGGACATCCGTGATGACACCAACCTGAAATAAATGGAACAGAACACAATAAAAATACAATATGTGTGGCTTATATTATACATCATAAATCTAAAAAATGGAATGTTTTGACAAATACTTATTATTCAGCAAAGTCCTATTACAATGTTGCACTGTGGTTTTATCTCATAATATCCTCATCTACATGCCCAACAGGTAGTAAGTCCACTATAGGATGGACTCAAATTAGCTCATTTATCCCATGTGTGGGATATTTTACTTCCTCTGGCAGATAACAGTTAGAAGGGACCAATGGCCTAGTGTATTTTCCAAGAGAACAACATTTCCCAAGTTTTTTTAAACTGTGGCCGATAGTTGGATTCGAGTCCAGTCTCCTCGACCGGCGCTTTACTACTTGGCCATCCCATTATCGGCAGTAGTCGGTACCCATATCATTTTTTAATAACTAGGTCTAGTACTGTGACAGTAATCTACCTTTATAAATATATATATATATACCACTATTACATGTATCAGGATTAGTAACATTAACAAACATACAACTAAATTGTTCATATTGTTATTATGAATCAAAATAAATAGTTGTTTAAATCATTGCCATTGCCATTACATACATTAATATAGACTTGATGTTTATATCTAAAAAAAATAATTATAATATACCTGCAGCCCAGGCTATATGGCTATGCATCACAAAAAAATAAAAAGTTTGAACTTGAAACACACACATATCATCGATCACATATTTGCATTCTATTGTCATTTAATTTAGGGTATATTTTAACAGTCTGTGTTGCATTTTACTTGTTTTTATTATTCATTCACGTGGCCATGGCAATGCAGTTGGGGTCAGCACACAGTTTTCCCATTGGCGACCATGTTAATGTTTTGTGTGATTATAAGAAAACGTGACCTATAAAGTTTCTTAAACTTCTCACCTGCTGTTATTATCATCTCATTGACATGCTGGTCGAGTTTAGTCAAAATCTAATATATCTAGCTCTTGCAAAATGCCTGTATGTATGACACCCTGTAAGTTTGCTTCATTTTTAGCAATAAATAAAACCTACTTTAGATATTTAAACAAACGAGGTATCATTTTTAAAACTTGTGTATGACTTAATACCATCTTTACTATAGCAGATCTCATTTTATATCCAGCAAAATTTCATTGAATAAATATGGCGTACCATATGTATTAGTAAAATATTGGCATGATATGAGTTTACAGCATTTTATAAAGCATTATTGTAAATAATTGTGATGACTTTGTTTATTTTTTCATTAATGTATTAACTAATATTAATTTACTATAATCAATGTGTAGTACTGACGGACTATTTGGTGCACAATGTGTAATGCTTTATTCTTATTATTTTATAAGTGACACATTTTACTTAAATTGTTGCTGTTGTTTGTTACCAGCATGATAATATTTGTAATATATAATAACGTACTAATCAAATTAATTGAATTGTTTATTGTAAGGTTGCATGTGTAGCATACATATTAACATATGTTAAGCTGTCAAACATAGACGTGTAGTGATATAACTAAATTATCGATGCATCAAAGTAGTTGATGCGATGATAGAGAACTATTGGTAGTAAATTGTTGTAAGTTTTAATGAGACTGAAACGTATTGTATTGGTGCCTGTACTCAATGCACATTATTATTGTCTATTTAGTGTAATTATGTTAATTTCTACAATAAACATTTATCAAAAATATAATATTTTGTAAGTATATATTGACATATTATACCCCAATAGTCACAACATGATAATAGTGGTTTCACTTTTCTAACATATAATCATACTAATAATTATGCAGTGCCTTATCAATAAACATTACCCACGAAAACAATTACAATGATACAATTTGTTTTTGTAATTATGGAATATACTTAAGAGCATTTCTTCATAATAATTTTAGCACTTAAATGTGTAGGGACACATTATTTAACAAAACACAAGGCTTTATTGTTTACTTATTCTTACCTTGCAAGTAGGTTTGGAGTGAAGGAACATGCAAAAGCTTTAAATGGCACGACAGCATTTTAGACGTTTGTCTAAATGAGTGCACTCATTTAGTAGTAATGCGTGCACTCGAGATGCACCAACAGTAACGTACGACTCAATTGCAATGTCAATGAGAACAATGAATACTGCAGTTGTCACGTTTCGTCGAGTGCACGAGTCATGATTCTGATCACAAATATTGACCACTAGTTCTGCACATTTCGCACTACAATTGTTGAATTAAAACTTTAAAAATCTGCATGAAGCCAATATATGTCCGTGTAATACCCCATAAAAGCAACGTTACAATAATTACTGCTTCGCTCGATTATTGATAATCAACATATATCGACGCTTACGGTGAGCTCGATGCACGTTGTTTACACTTTCTACCAAGCACTTGGATGACTGTGTCAGGGGTCAGGCCAACAGTGAATGGGCGCTGCGGAGATATTTCCCTGTCTATCTTGTTTGGGAAAAATAAACTTGCTACCCGAGATCTTACGAATGGAAACGATCTATAGGAAGACAGGCGAGACGGTGGATAGACGTACTAGATGTGTACTGGAAAGGCACCATCTGGCAGAGGATAGTGCAAGACAGGCAGATATCGAAACGACATGCTGAGATATTCGCCCAACCAGGAGAAACCACACAATGATGATGATTAAACAAATTATTAATAATAGAAGTAATAAACTACCTTTACATTTTGTATGATAATTACATATTAATGGCGGCTTTAAAATAACGAGTTTTATGGCTAGCTTTTATTGCAATGATACCAGGTTGAACTGTTTGCTAAAATGTTATTGCTATAATGTGTTTATGTTGCACACATAGACTGTGGTAATTAGTCATATTATGGCAGCTGAATACGTAGACTGGGCGTAACTTTACTTACACATATCAACGATTAATTAACATGAACGTCTGCGTCATTAGTGATGTGATAAGTCAACATCTGGTTTCACCAAGCGGAACCAGTCAGCAAAACACTCAGACATGTTCGTGAGACCATAATGTCAGATGCGTCGTTTACTGGACATGCGAACATTATCAAACATAAAACAAAACCAGCTGTTTTCTTCTCAAATTTGATTTTGTCCTCAAGCAGTTTACAAATACTAGTGTTTTTAATTCGTATTTTTCCTGGAACTTATTTTATTCCCCTATCATCTCAAGTACACATTGTTTAGCTCTCTCCTTCTCTGGTTATATTACCTTTTTTAGAACTTAGATAATATTTTTTAAAGAAATTATATATAATACATATAAGTCATGTATGTAGAGCATACGCATTAAATTTTCCATCGAATCAATAATAATCTACTCGAAAAGGCGGTGTTACAAAAACATAATGTCGACTTTCGTTGTCAAACGTAATTACATTATCCTGACTATAAATATTAAATAACGCGAAGGCATGTCTCACTTTACATAATGTTATCAGAATGGAAGATAGGAAAAAACCCGAAAACAACACGAACACAATAGTATAATTGTTAACGTAAATTCATTCAACACATTGTGAACAATTGCCTCTTGTGTCGGTGTATAGTTGCGGAAGGAAATACAATTTACAGATCGCCTTATTGTGACAACATATATAAAACATTTAGGTATTACATCAAACAGTAAATAAACGCGATATAATATGAATAATATGACGATCATTCAAATAACAAATAAACTGACTTCCAATATGAATTATAAATGTGAGTAGCAAATGGCATATGTAAAACAAATAATTAATTTAATAAAACAATAAATATCCCCTCATAATGACTGCCCAAAACGTTTTACATTTCACTTCTTTGCTAATCTGTTCATTTGAGATGGAGTTGTAAATATGCATCCATAATTATAATGATGGCAGATTCTTTTGCTTGCAAATATCAGTAGGAATTTATATGTCCTTGCTGACGGCGGCACGCCGTCTGGTGGCTGTATATGCATATCCTGAAAGGAGCAAGTTTTGTCAAACGTAGCCTTGCCCTGATGATTCTTCCCTCCTCCTACGTTCAAAGTCTTGGGCTTCTCTTCTGGTAGTCGCTCTTCAGTTGTATATGTTTGCTGCTCGCTGTTACCGGCCTTTATGGTCGACATTTGCTGTGTGAATTGTCGCTTCAGCTGGTCCTTGTAGCTCCTCTGTGTCGCTTGCCCTGGCGAAGTTTTTGGCATTCTCATGTCATCCATGATGGTCTGGAGGTTTGCCTTTCCCATGACCTCAAAGTTGGAGACACAAATTTCCACGATAGAATGCAAACGTCGCTGATGGTACCGTTCAAGCAGTTGTGTTTGCTTTCCGCAGAGGACCCACGCTTCTGCCCCATACATAAAAGTAGTGACGACTGCCTTTTATACATATGTTTGTTGACAGACGCAGTGCTTTGTCGTGCCATACACATTTCTGCACGCGACCGAATGAGAAGTTGGCTTTACCTAGGCTGTTGCAACATCTTTGGTTGCTGTTGCATAATTTTAATATGGCATTTCCAAAGTATGATAACTCATCAGACATGTTGAGGAGGTGTCTGACAATGGTGTTCTGGATTTCCGTTGACTAGTCTATCCAAGACAACACGGGCTAATAGTTTCCCTGTCATTGCTTTCCGGGAGGTTTCCCGCTGTAATGGTTTTGACGAGTTTGTCCAATACTTCACGGGCTTGTAGTTTGGCTGCTATGAACAATAGGGTGATACATATTTAGTTCTAACATTCAGACTTCCTACTTGGGGAGACAATGACAACATCCCGCATGTCCTTTGGCACACTCACTTCTCCCAACACAGCGAGAACAGGTCCGTGAGCGTTTCCGGAAGAATGTCTCCTACTAGCTTGTATACCTCTACCAGAAGACAGTTGATGCCCGGAGCTATGGGACACTTCAACAGTGCAACTGAACAACTGACTTTTTTGGGGATGGCCAACATCACACCTTGCTATTAAATGTTTGCTATGGAGGTTTCTTCCGCCAGGCGCTTGTCCCGAAATATATATTTCCATAGTGCTCAGTCTTTCAATCCATGATCAGTTCCTTGTCTGTCAGCACGTCTCAGCCATCAAATGATCATTGAGGGAACGGGATTTGGCGAAATAGGCTATACACTAAACATATTGACTCATAGAAAGGTCTATCGTTGCCTCGGTCGGAGCGCTTCTGTGTTGTCTAATAGTATTGCGTATGTATGTACGAATTTACGTATGTACGTATGTACGTATGTATGTATGAAAGTATGTACGTATGTATGTATGTACGTACGTACATATGTATGTATGCATGCATACGTATGCATGCACGCATGCATCCATGCATGCATGCATGTATTTGTATGTATGTATGTATGTGTCACGATGTTGTGTTAATAACTTAACATAGGTTGGTGCCGATTGTGAAAGACTACAATTGCGGTCACCCTGTACGGCTATTGACGGCTGGCTAGTGCTTACGCAATAGTGTGAGTGCACTGGGGATGTAGCATAGGGTCAGATTTCAAAGAACCGGATAAACATGACATAATACTTAAGTTAGACAGGTAGGAAAGTTGAATCTAACATGTACTACATATATGTAACTTGTAAGCAGGTTTACATGTATTGGAACTGTGATAGCGTCGGTATAATGAAAATGTATGTACTTGTTGATTTTCTTATTACCTAATGGGCGGTGTAAGTATTGCAATGGTGTGCTGCAGCATTAGGAGTGATCACATGACAGATGCAAAGTATATGGTTCATTAACTGGGGTTTTGGAGAGATAGAATACCCCAGTCCAGAGTGATCCACAGAAAGGACGAAGTAACCTCGTCTTCTCTGTAACGAGATGTTATTATAGTGGGGATATCGAAGCAATACCGAGCGGTTTCGTAGCTGATAAGATCTTGTATTCGTTTATATTTTAGAAGATAATTTCGGAGGTATGTAAACATACATGTTCTGTGTACACCTGAGTAAATTTTAGATTATACATTATTGTTTTAATTATCTAGTTTTGTATTTTTAAATTTATCAAAGGGTCTGGTCGAGAATAAACGAACCTGGGTCAGCGCGTCGATATTGATGTCGCGGAGTTTATACGGGATAGCAAATCATCGCTCAGCTATGCGGTTGTTATTTAGTAACGATGATCGAACGTAGGTTGCATTATGGTTGTCAAGGATGATATTCACGGGTGTATAGGTTGATAAGACTTAGAATACGTTTGGTGATGGGATTGTTTTATGAAGACATATTAAATATTTTGCTCTGATGTGTATACGTTGAACGTATGGGTATATATGTATATATATATAGGTATTGTTATTGTGTTTTGTGTTGTTGAAATATACTATTCTATGAAGGATGTATAGCACATACCATCGAGTAGGAATATTTTATTATTGTAGTCAATATTTAATGTAGTGTCGGACCGGTGCGACGGCCATCTAAAACTTCGTGCTCGTTCGTGCGAACGATGGGCCTATCGCGAAGTTCTAACAAGCTCCTAGATGATAATTGAGGCATGACTGAATTCCCGCGAGAAGAAGGAAGCTCACTCGGTCGGAGCTGCTTTGAGTTCTAAATGTTACGGACCGTCGGAAGAGTGTAAAGTTGACGCCCGTGTTGGAGAGGGTGGTAGGACGACACCGTGTGCGGTTAAGTGTTAGCAGGGATATAATGTTTATTTTTTGTTCTATGATAAGAGTGAGTAGGAGGCTGACGAGCCTCTCTCTAGAAATGTAGGTATACTGATAGTTGTGTTATTCGGTGGGGTGAATAAGTGTTGTAAACCTGTACCTTGTATAGATGTTTTATTAAGTTACACTATCACTGAAACCGAATTATATATCAAAGTTCGTTTCACCAGGCGCATCTTGACAGTATGTATGTATGTATATATGTATGCATGTATGTGTGTGTGTGTGTGTGTGTGTGTGTTTGTGTGTGTGTGTTTGTGTGTGTGTGTGTGTGTGTGTGTACATGTGTACGTGTGTACGTTTGTACGTGTGTACGTGTGTACGTGTGTACGTGTGTACGTGTGTATGCAAGTACGTATGTATGCATGTTTATATATATATGTATATATATATATATATATATATATCTATGTCGCTGAATTTTCATGTAAAATGTACATGATCAACTGAAACAACAACAAGGTGATGGAAATGCTGGCCTTGGCTGCTGTTTAATTACTGTCATCAAGAAATACCAACAAAACCTAGTGACTAGCCCCACAGTTGCATTTCAACGAAGGTTGAATTAAGTCCAACCATGCTAATCCTGAATATAAACCTAAAAAGCAACCAACTGTGGGTGCCATCGGCCAACAACTAGAAACTGCTACTGTAAATTGTACTAAAATTTACCACTAGTGGTGTTGTAGTCTGCCGAGGTCAAACAATAGAAAATTGCAATAAAAAACCCAGACAAAACAGAAACATGAATATGTCACATACAAATACATAACAGCACTACTCAAATGTCACAAAACATGTGATAAGGAATCAAATATATTTGTATTATGACTTTAAGCGCATGATGTGTAAAACATACATCAATGTGAACTCGTAATTAGTTCTACTGCCTCTTGGCACCTAAATGAGCCAATGCTATTAAAACACAATGAGCTAAACAGAATGGGATGGAGGGAGGGTTTTTCCTTCGTAAAATAAAACCGTCAAATGACTCGCAGAACCGAAATATTACCTTGGTAAACATCGTCATCTACTGGATCATTTGTGTCATGCAGGATTTCGGCATACCGACGTTAGTTCTCAAACATCCACTGGGGCCACCTTAGTTGTCTCCAAATACGCTAGGCGTCAGCATTACAACAAATATATGAGGGTAAATATATGGCGTAACAAGAAATATGAATACAGCGCCATAAACCCGTCTGTAAAGTCTCATAAACGGTGTTTTATGTCGCTGAATTTGCATGTAAAATTTACATGATAAATTGAAACAACAAAAAGATGATGGAAATACTGGCCTTGGCTGCTGTTTAATTAGTGTCATCAAGAAATACAAACAAAACCTAGTAACTAGACCCACAGTTGCATTTCAACGACTAGACATTCCACTAAAGGTTGAATTAAGTCCAACTATGCTAATCATGAATATAAAACTTAAAAAGCAACCAAATGTGGGTGCCACCGGCCACAAACCATCTAAAAAGCAGATGATGGCAGCTACAGCATTAGAGCAGCCGGATGTGTGACAGGAAAGCATCAGATTTCCATCTACCCATATATCTAAGTTGGGCATCAGACATACCAATTCGTGCTGCATGAGATGCTGCACCGATTCTAAAACTATGTGTTTTGTACAGAGATTCATTTATGTCAATAAGTTGCAAACACTTGTTCATAGTATTCGCGAACATTGCACGTGACACTGGGCGACCAGAGGGTAGGATGAAAAGTGGTCCAGGTGAGTTACCTCTGTATGTCAGGTAATTTCTAAGGTAGACAACAGGACAGTGGTTACCTGGACGTTCATGTACTACAATGTCGTGCGGCTGACCCGTGGAATGTTTATAACACTGAAATGTGATAAACATGGCCTTAACATTAGGTTAAAAAAGGACACTATTGAGCTGTAAGATATTCTGTGCTCTTCCATGAGACAGTGTCATTTCCCCTACCCTAAGAAAAGCAAAAAATGCCAGAAGATACATAGCTTGGAAAAGGGTTTGTAACCAAGGTGAAGTACAAATGTGCTGATGCACAGAGTTTATGTAACAATTGCAAAGAAATTGGCATCCTGGCATCTGGGACTGCTCCTAAATTATTAATTCCTCGCAACAAATTCTTAACCAGAAAGCTTCCATTAGGCTCAGGAAGGTTGTAACATCGATGAAGATACGATATTGCTAATAACGTGGACACAATTGTTCTGTATGCATATTTTTGTTGGTGAAGATAAGCAACAAAAAGTGCCACGAATATAGATGGCACGGGCAAGTGAATCGGCAACTGATACCGTGTTGGAAAACACTGGAACAAGAGAGCGAATGTTCATATCCTCGTATTGTTGATGGTGCCAGAGAATGCTGTACTAGATGAATTAAGTGAGGGACCAATTCGATGGCAGCATATGTTCTGGAATGGGAGTTGGGAGGCGATCGGACCCAGGTGCCTGTTCTCGGAACTTGATAATCTGTAAGCGAGACAGAAGATCTGCTAGCGTGTTCGAATTTCCTGGTAGATGTTTAGCATATATCTGCACATTTAATTGCATACACGTGGTTACCAATATCCTGACAAGAGCCATCATATTAGCATTTTTGGACGTGGAGTTATTAATCACATGTTCCAAAGCCTGGTTGTCTGTGTGAATTATAATACGTTTATTACGCAGTTGTGGGGTCCAGAGATGTATGTTGATCATGATGGGGAAAAGCTCAAGGAAGGAGATAGGCTGAATGTTCCAAGTCGCAGGCCAATCACCGAATAACCAATGTGAGCCAAAGACAACGCCATAACCCGAACCACTTGCATATGTGAATAAATGCAGACATTCTGCTGCAACTCATGGATCATACTTGAAAATAGCTGTCCCATTGAAAGCCTCTGCTGAAATGCTCACATGTTGGTAGGGTTTCGTAAGCCCAATGCAAATACTGGATAAACGCCGTAAAAAAATTGTAGAAATTACGACAAAACATGCAAACTGTAGCAAACCGGTAATTTGTCGTAATTGTTTTTAAGTAATTTTTTTCTTTGTAAATTTTTCTTTGTCATCAATGAAAGCCTTACATTTATTTAGCTTATCCAGGGGCAGACGAGCTTGGAACGCAAGAGTATCAAGTTCAATGCCTAGAAATGTTAGAGTAGTAGAAGGCTGGAAAGTCTTTTCTTTGTTCAAAGGTACTCCTATATGTTTACACAAATCCAAAAAAGAAAGTAATTGTGACCGACACATTTCTTCCGAGCGCGATAATATCACGAAGTCATCCAACATGTGTAAAATGTAAGGAATACGCAGTTTTTGCCGAGCAACCAGTTCAAGTGCTGAACTGAAAGTTTCAAAAAATTTACAGCTAGATTTAAGCCCCATCGGCAAACAAGTGTCAACATAATAGAGTCCATTAAAAAGAAAACCAAGTGTTCTCGTGGTGCAATTGGCATAGTCCTGAATGTCTTTTCAAAGTCAGTTTTGTACACAAAACAACCTCGCCCTAGTAAACGGATCATTGCAATTGCTTCACCAATAGTGGTATAATGAACTCGAGCTGATTCATCAGGGATGCCATCATTGACTGACGCTGATTCATCAGGGATGCCATCATTGACTGATGCTGATTCATCAGGGATGCCATCATTGACTGACGCTGATTCATCAGGGATGCCATCATTGACTGACGCTGATTCATCAGGGATGCCATCATTGACTGATGCTGATTCATCAGGGATGCCATCATTGACTGATGCTGATTCATCAGGGATGCCATCATTGACTGACGCTGATTCATCAGGGATGCCATCATTGACTGACGCTGATTCATCAGGGATGCCATCATTGACTGATGCTGATTCATCAGGGATGCCATCATTGACTGATGCTGATTCATCAGGGATGCCATCATTGACTGATGCCGCGGGGGGAAATGATAAGTGTTGAATAAGCCTGAACTGACCAGGACGTTTCTTGGGGACCAAACCAATTGGTGATAATACAAGTTGAGGCATGGGTGCGGATGGGAAAGGACCTTGCACTCGGCCAGCTGCAACCTCTGAATCAATTTTGGCTTGAACAACTGAAGGCTGAGCGATTGCCGAAGATAGATTATAAATTCGCCTATTACATCTGACCCATTGAAAACCTGTCGAAAAACCATACGTGAAACCATGCACCAAATAAAGGCGTGTTGTCATGTCAATACAACAAAGTGCAACTTGAAGTTCCTTAATATTGATTGGTGTTGGGGAAACCCATCCTGGTGGAAGATGATTGTGTGAAAGACGGCGCACGGTGAACAAGGAAGTATCGCGAGATGTGCTGTGGACGTTTGAAAGAGAAGGAATTCCTAGGAGACAGCTAAAAACGGGGCTTGTACGACTGGGTGTGGAACTGGAGATCGCTCCGAAACGATTGGTAACGAAAGGCATCATAGTTACCACGCATCTGTTGTTGGGAAGAAAGTGGTGCGTATGTGCGCACTTGTGCTGCATGACACTTGTAACTGGTGTGAAGACCCCCACACCCCGGGCACATGTGGCTGTGCTGGCAACCTGAACAAAAACGACCAGCGTGGAATTTGAAACAGAAACACCGTGGAACCCGTTGACTAGGAGCGAAAGTGGATGACTGCTTCGATGGTTTGGACATAGCTACTATACAAATATCATCAAAAGAAACAAAATCTCCTCCTGCTTTCTCGATGCGACGAACTGTTTCGCAATACTTAAGGATCGTTTGCGCTTGTGTGGGGAATTTTGTCAACAAAAATTGCCATAAAAATATGAAAAGCAGAACACAACTGGTCTACGCTGGTTATCTTTGTTCTTTGTTTTGGTTGGAGACATGAGGCTGGGCTCCAGTCCCAGTGGACATGGCTAGGTTATACTGACCCCAGTCAGATGGCTTCAGTAGCTGAACCAGGTCAACATACTCATCTGACCAGATTTTGTCTTTTGTTGATTCGCGGATGAGCGCATCCAGAGGGATGGAGGAAGAGAGGGGGGTGTTTTCATTTTGTGCAAACGAAGTGACAACATTTAACATAGGATTATATGTGTCAGAAAGAATACCTGCAGATTGGAGCTCCCGACCCTCGGAATCTACAAGTCCCAATCCGACATTAATGACACAGGGGTGAGGCTCCTGACATTCAACCCCTGATGTGCTGGCCACTGCTGGTAGAGGTTGAGGCTGGTGATTGCGAAGAGCCTGCTGCACAGACAGCTTGACAATGTCGGCTAGAGAGTTGGTAACAATAGCCGTGATGATGCGCTCGAATTCAGTCGCGTCTTCCGGCACAGCGTTGTCAGCAATCCGCTGACGCCGAGTGATCACCCGAATGTTTCGCGGTGGCGCCTTACGTTTGGGCAAGCTAAAAAATATAACAGAGAACAAGCACAAGTAGCCAAATTGTTTTCTACAAGCCAAGGCCATGGCCACTGATAAGCAATGACAAAGTTTAAGTGCTTTCTTCCCTCTGTTCAATGTCCAAGTGGAAGTTAATATGTGGGAAAAAAAACTGTCAATATATATTAATGTGGTTTATGAAGTCTGTGCAACAATTTATGAACGTGAACATTCATATTGATAATTATGAAAGAAAAGAAAGAAAAATCTGCAATTAATTTTTGTTTACCAATTGTAATGATACAACAAAATAGACACATGGCAAATTGATTGTATTTAAATTAGTTCATTACCGGTAATGTTAGCGTTCGTGATAGGATAAATAGATAATCAGCTGTGTAATTAAAATCTGTAACATATAGTGTGTTGTAGTACACAGAAAACAGTCTTATGTCATGGGCAGAAACCTTCGATGAGGGATTCACCTTTTAGTGCATGGGATGTCGGATGTCGGAAGGTGGAGTGTTTGCAGAAGGAGATAGTTAGGTTGACAGATATTGTGAAGGGGATGGAGATTGGAATTACTATGGAGAGAGACGACAGGTGGGAATACTGCAAGACAGAAGGAGACTAGCAGTGGCAAGAACTCTGAGGAAAGAAGATTGAGAGGAGGGAAGGTGATTGGAGGGGAAGAAATTTAAAAATCGACGACAGAAAACGTGACAAGCGTGAAGGTGACAGGGGAAAAAGTGTCCGTAGAGAAGGAGGGAGGGAAGGTAGGACGGGAGAGGAGAGAAGAAAATCAGATGGGAGGAAAGATGAAGGGACGAAATGAAGTGAGACCAAATGTGATAGAAGAGAAGTCGGCAAAAGGGACGATGACAGGAGGAATTGTGACAAGACAAAAAGCGACAGGAAAGAATGGATTGGAAGAGAATTTGACAGGAGAGAAGACGGCAGGGGAAAAGACAACAACCAGACAGATGCAAACAGGAGAAGGAGCTATCCAGTGGCAGTGATTGAGCGGCAATGAGGAAAGAGAGGGTGTTTAGGGGCGACTCCATTATGAGAAAGACGGACAAGACACTGAGCGAGGGGAAGGACGTCGTTGTTTGTCTACCGGGGGCTAGGATAGAACATGTGATTGAAAGGGTAGAGAAGATATTGGGGCATGGCAAGGGAGGGTCTATACTAATACACGTTGGAACAAATAATGCAGACAGGGAGGGAACAACCGGGATAGTACAGAAGTATAGACAGTTAGTGAGGAAGCTAAAGATGACAAAAGTTGAACAGATTATTATCTCAGGAATGTTGCCGGTAATGGGGGAAAGGGGGGGGGCAACGTATAGAAACTGCAAGAGGATGGCGATCAACGCACTAATTGAGCAGATGTGTGAAGAAGAGGGGGTGGGATTCACAGATTTATGGGGATATTTTTTGGGAGGAAAGATTTGTACATGAGAGATGACCTCCATCTTAGTGGAAAGGGGCAG
Organism: Paraescarpia echinospica; assembly: GCA_020002185.1. NCBI lineage: Eukaryota > Metazoa > Annelida > Polychaeta > Sabellida > Siboglinidae > Paraescarpia > Paraescarpia echinospica. Next base: position 98,362 of record JAHLWY010000257.1, read on the forward strand.
CAGTTTTCTCAGAGAATCTGCTGCGATCTGTTGACAGTGGGACAGGTTGCATCGATTTAAACTAGATTCGCAGAGAAGCCTGAAACTGGATGCATAGATAAAGACAGCACACATATATCAGCAAAGAACAGTCTGGAAAACTCTTATGAAGCTGGATATAAATGTGTTTTTTTAAGCAAGAAGTATAGTAAACAAAAGAAATGAACTAAACATTATGGTAGAAGATATTGACCCTCACATAATAGGTATTACCGAATCCTGGACCACCATCGATATATCAGAACAAGAAGAACTTTGCGGGTACAGACATGACAAGATGGATAATATACATATTTCGGAGTCAGAGCGCATGTTACAATATTCAGTGGTCGATCAAATGGATAACAACCGTCACTTACTGTTTCGAGAGCTGTCAGATGGATCGTGTTGTCGGAGGTTGCGTTAGAGGCAGCCATCTTGTTGCTGACTCACGAGGAATGCTTGAAGATGATCGAACGATTGAGAGCGAGATTTGTTATGTTTTCTAGACGATTTACCCTAGGTTTATATACACAGAAAGTGCACAGTCATCAATCGTGTGACTGTTAGTCAGGGCGTTAAAGATAAAGCTGTCAATCATCTATTTTTACGGAGCAAACAAAGAAAGTGGCCAGTCATCATTCTTGTGACTGTAGGCGGACGTTAGGTGGGCGTTAAAGCTGTCAGTCATATATTTTTACGGAGCAAACAAAGAAAGTGCCCAGTCATCGATCTTGTGACTGTAAGGGGATGTTAAGTGGACGATAAGACAGTTGCAGGATGGAGACATCTATTTTTACGGAATGTTTCCCTGACTTAATAAGATGTCCAGGATGGAGTCATCTATTTTTACGGAGTAGTTTAGTAAAGACAAAGAAAGACAGGACATACATGTAAACAAACGGCTCGTTAAAAACAGGAAGACGCTATGACTGTTCCGGGACGGGAAACTAATTATCAGTCACAAGACGCCTCGTTAAAACAAAACGGGAAGAGGCGTAGCCAAAATAGATGACTGTTCCACCAAGGGAACTAATTAGACGTCGCGTTATGACACAGGAAGTTGACTGGCTGTTTTGAAAGTTCTTGTGTTAACCTTTCAATTAATTTCATAACAACAACAAGAAGAACAAACAAAAAAAAGAAAGATGGCTGAATGTGGAGTTATACCCTGGACTCAATTACGAGAAGAATGGGAACAGAAACAGAAAGAAATAGAAAGGAAGATGTGAGTATGTATTATTTACTTGATGTCATCCGTTTTTATGACTATATATATTTACTTCATTCAAGTAATTACACAGCGTTCTTAGAAGTTCTTCATATAAGCTACCTGTAATTACACAGCGTTCTTAGAAGTTCTTCATATAAGCTTCCTGTATCATACATATTTAACCACTAGATCTGGTACATATATCAAAACTTTGAAAAGTATATAATTACCCATAATTATTCATTTATCACATCTAACAGTTGTCTATATCATCTTTTTAGCGCTGCTAAAGAAGGCGGTGAATATGAAGAAGAGGAAGAAGAGGAAGAAGAGGAAGAAGAGGAAGAAGAGGAAGAAGGAGAATACTTGGTAGATTATACCACGTCAGATGAAGAATGCACGTAAGTGTTCAAATTATTATTATTGTTATTGTTGCTTTGTTGCCTAGCAACTCTCTCAGGCTAGATAGAGCCGTGTACATTATTCATATAACCTAGTTCTGGCCCTTGGTGACTACGAGCTGGCTTGACTGACTGACTGACTATTCATAGATGTCCCGTTGCCTAGCAACTCTCTCGGACTAGTTCTCCCCTTGGTGACTATTCATAGACGTCCTTTTAATTAGTTCTCTCCTTGGCAATTTCCTCTTACATGTCACAAGACGCCTCGTTAAACACAGGATGTTACATAGTAAAAACAGTTGCAGGTCGGGAAGTTTGCGCCACAAGACACCTCGTTAACAGGATGTTACATAGATGACTGTTTTCAAGATTTCGTTTATGTGTTCAGTTTTAATTCCTATTCATAGACGAGCTAATTCTGGTTTTGGTGACTTCCTCTCTCTTGCTCTAGCTTGACTGACTAACAATGTGTACATAGGTGACCTAGTTCTGGCCTTGGTGACTTCCTTCATCTGTCCACGCTCTCAAAATAGCTTGTGGTTGCCTAGCAACGCTGTGTCTTGTTATAGTATGTGTGTAAGGTCTCATTGGTATAGTTTTAAAAGTTTTATATAGTTTTCAAAGTTTTAATATTTACCGTACAGAGAAGAAGAACTTCTTGAAGAGCATCGTTACCTCTTCTATGAGAGTCTCCAGGAGATCAAGAATCGCCCACGTATAGAACCGTCAGCGTGGTATGACTTTACGCCGCCTCCGTCGCCGCCTCCTATTGATACTGGAGATCATGACAATTGGGAATTTATTCATGATGGAGATCTTGCTGAAGATGGATATTTCTGTATGGATGTTGACTAAAACAAAACAAAAAAGATGAGTAAACAAAGACTTTCCTACTGAATATATGTTTCAATAAGTAAATAAAAAACATTTGTCTACTTTGATGATATGTTGTTGGTTATGATTATTAATTATTATTATTATATCATTCTTTCATGAATACAGAAAATATATTCACTTCTTACCGCTAGGGGAAGGACAGCTGACAGGAAGTATGTCAGCATAAAGAGCCTATATCAGCATAAAATGCCATGGGAGCACATACACCCGTCAGTTTATGTATTATACCGCTAGGGGTGGGTTAGATTCACTTCTTACCGCTAGGGGAAGGAACTATGTCAGCATAAAATGCCCTTATGTCAGTATAAATTGCCATGGGAGCACATGCACCCGTCAGTTTACGTATTAGAAAACACTCATATACTACTGCCGGTGAAGGTGAGACTTAGTTTGATCAGTGGGTGTTTCTATCGCTCTACTAGCGCGCATTCCATGACCATGGGCATGGCATGGCGCTAGTCTGTCACTAACTTGACTAAGTCAATCAAACTCAAACTTCAAAGTTGTAACTTCGTAAGACGTAACCGGAAACAAGGGGCATGACCAAGGAGGCGTATGTCTTCCAGTTCCAGATCAGGATTTGTGGTTTGTTGTAACTTGTAATGTAGTGAGTAGATGGTTTAACATATTAGTGACTTGTGGCTATGCAGTTGTGTTAAATATTCATTTAGCAGGCCCCTAGTATTTGGCCTAGGGCGTGTATTTGTTAACTAATTATGTGCTACATTGGTGTATTAAGCCTAAATACTATTGAAATTAAAGTGGGTATTTTTTCGGTAAATATATAAGCTCTTTGTGGATTTATTATTTTGTGTCAAAGCATATTTAAGCACAAAGCATCATATGATAAAACTTGTTGACATTTATACATGCATTCCCACTACTATTGTTCAAATTTGTGCCCCCATAGACTACCCACTCTGGATGTTAGATGATGTGTGTCTGTGTCTATGTAGGGCTAAGGTAATGAGGAATAAAGATTATCAAAGAACAGTATTTCACGTACCCAGTGCATAATAACATAACAAATCAATGCAATTCACACTATTGCTACAAAACAACTACAATGACATTTTCTGTACTTACAGCACACATCCAGCATCATCTACCAAATAACCATGATACCACACCCAAAGGCTGAAAATCAGTGGGAATGAAAGATAAATTACAATATGTGGTTATGGTATGATGAAATATACACAATAGTGTACTATATCAGTGGTGTTGTTGTCTGGTACAGCCTAGTTTTGTTTACATGTTATAACATTATATAAATACTGGGTAGTATCTACTTTGCCCGTGTATTGTATGGACACTAAAGAGTACAACTATGTATAATATGTCTACATTTACTATATATGTTTTAGGTATCACCAGTAGTACAGTAAAATATGGTGTGTCTAATACAGTTGCATTTTAAAAATGAAACATAACATATTTATTATGTGCTACATGTGTTTTCAGAAAGAAAATTGTTGGACTGGAATGACTGCTGCATCTTGAAATTAAAAGATGCAAAGAGATACAACTGGACATGATGCAGCACCAAGAAGACAATGTAGCTGCAGAAAAGAACAATCTAAAGTGGCTAAACAATCTACGAATCATGCGTAGCCTGTGCTGCTCCATGTAATGGTGCTGAAGTGACATCAACATTCGATTGTATTAACATTATGTTCTGCAATGCTCTGCGTGGATGTGGCACACTTCTTCTCTTTGCAATGTCTCAAGGATACATTGAAACTCGAACATACTATGAACACCAGGAAGACCACGATAAATTCACATTACATCAATTATACATCAAATACCTTAAATACTAATTCGTGTACGAACACCTCATTATACCGACAAGTTCTTGTTTTCCTATGACATCTGGAATTATTATAATACTTTTAAATAATATCCATTGTTTGCATAAATTGTTAACAGTGGTATTTATTTTTCAAAATAAATGATATAAAGGATTTCTATGATGCAGATCAATCGCTTTGGAGATTATATAAAAATTAATGACCTGGTATACTAAGATCTACTGGTAAAAGCAGTATGTTAGCAATCTTCTTTATACTGATTCAGTTGTTACATTTTGTAAAACAACTACAAGGTCAAGATAAATGTTATGTCTTCTGTTGGTATGTCGGCTTGGTGAGAAAAGAAATTGGATTATTGGCACCTGGAAAATAGGATGTGCCAAAAAATTACAGTAATGTTTTATATCAGCCCGTAATAGTTATAGTCAACAGTATTTTCCATTTATGACTACCTAGAAAATAGAAACACACATAGATTATTTCTCCATAACTATGACTGCTAGGTCGGCATGTGTGTATATATTGTTATATCTGAGGTTTAGTGTATATGCACTATTTCAAGATCAAACTTCATCATTGAATCACACACAGTTTACTAATGTGTTTTTGCGACGTTGTAACAGCAAATAACTCAGAAATCTCCACCTGAAAGCAATACCACAAAAGTCACAGTAATAGACCTACTTGCCCAAAAATTATATGGGTACCGACTACTGCCGATAATGGAAACCTGTGGCCAAGTGTTTTAGCACCGGTCGAGGGGACTGGACTAAAATCCAACTATTGGCCACAAAAACTTGGGAAATTTCGTTCTCTTGGAAAATACATTAAGGCCATTGGTCGCTTCTAACTGCTGTCTGCCAGAGGAAGTGAAAGATCCCATGCATGGGTAAATGAGCTAATTTGAGTCCATCCTGTAGTGGACTCAAATTACCGGTTGGGCCTGAAGATGAGGATATTATGAGATAAAACCGTTTGTAGTGTTGCTGTTAACGAATCCTTCCGAGAAACTACCGCGATGTCGTCATCGATTAAATCGACTTAATGCATGATGTTATGCTGACGAAAACGATACCTGTCGAACAATTCGACGTCGTCGTACAAATCCAAAGGATGTGTCGTATCTCGAAACACTCTTTCTCGACGTAAGGCTCTTCTTACTGCTCCGTTTAAACGATGCACTGGTCGTAGAGCAGCCATTTTAAAGAACAACTTAGTGGAGTTACGCCATGGTGGTAGGTGTCGTAGACTAAGTACGGTTTACTAAGTATTGCGTAAACTAAGAAGACGCCATGAAACGCGTATTTTACTAAGACAATCATATTAGCACTAAGTAATCGTTCTTAGCGGCTAAGTACGCTTCATGAAACTGGCCCCTGGTTCCTGCGATTGTCATGGTACGTTTTACGTATTACGTTCATATTACGTTTTAAGTTCAGAACCGTTAAGGATCGAACGAACTGATGTACCCCATAAATTAGTTTTCATATATATATATATATATATATATATGGTATTTTGACAATATATAATATTACGTCCTTCTCTGGGAATCGGTGGTTAATTCCTGAAAGTTTGGTGCTCGAAGTTCAAGCCGTCTAGTCTAAGAGGGAAATGTTAAGACACATATGCTAGGTCGATTATAGTTAGAACTATGAGTGAACATATGCAAACTTGTATGTATATATATATATAAGTAAGTAACTTTATTTACAACGTAACATACAGTTAACATATACATGTCATACAAATGGAAATGTGTTACATTACATGGATGTCACTTGGATAACAGCCGTTTTCCAGTGACACCATTTGATTATCATTACTCTATGATTACAATCATAACAATCATCCAAATCATGTTAAACAACTCACTCAAATTCATCACAAGCCCATCTCCGTACTATATAATATTAAACCAGAATATTATTTAACATATAGTATGTGCTGTTGCTGGTGATATATGACAACGAATTGAGAAGTATGATCCATTGAAATATATGTAAGTGAATAGAGAAGCGATCCAAACATCTGTACTCGGTTAACAAAGTAGTGTAAGAATGGTAATAGACTTACAAACAAAGGTGGAGTTTAATTTAATAAGTTTAATTACATTCTGAACATTTAAGATTTAAACAATTCACTTGATGAAGATATACATTTAAGTAGAAGTCACACAACATGCGCCTTAACGTTAACCTGTGTTTATATTGTTCCAGATTCTTATGAAATTATGTTTATGTAGCTTAGACGAAAATGTGTTCTAGGTGTCTCTTTAACAAGAAGGTTGCATTGTCTGGTTATTCTTATGCTTTTTGATCGCAAAATGTGTAAATGACTAGGATAATAAATCATGTTTAAATCATACAAAAATAACGATACCTGTAGTTTACATACATCTGATATTGTTTTCGTATTTTGTCAGACTTAAATAAAGGATCAGTATGACTCCTATATAAGTTCACTGTATCATCGTAGATTTCTTAATGGAAGGAACAAAACAAAACCGAATATAACAACAGGAACCATACGTGGAATTAATGCATTAGACATGCAACGGATTTTACCAGAGCTGTAGGGTTATAGAATTTGACTCACGAAGTTACTATATAAGGTATACATACTCCTGACAGCAGCATACGCAGGCCAAACATGCATAAGGCGCCGCGCTACGATAACAAGTCTTATTTAAAAATTCGAACTGTTATTATACATAGTATAATCGGAAATATAATTATATATATGATTTGCACCAAACTAATTATTTCCGTGACCTTTAGAGCTTGTTTTCAGAATGTGTATGTCCTAGGTCTCATAAAGTCCTCTTGCCATTTGGGTTTTTGGTCCAGGATGGCCATCTTTTTCAATCTTGTTTAAAATAAGTTATATTCAGTGTGAACAGGAGTCCAAACAGCTGTCATGTAGTTGTAGTTACATTTCCGAATACTGGAAGGCTTCAGGAGACGCTAAAACAGACAAAAACTCCCTCTTGAATTCATTGATGCTGCTGTAGGTTGTTGGAACGTCCAGATGATTGAAACACGTGTGACTCATAGGCCTTCGATCCAAGCCAGTGAATGTTGTGAACGTCACATTGATCTTATCAGGTTGGTGGACAGATCCAGTGACAAAGATGAGAAAGTCAGTCAAGGTATCCAAGTCGAGACTGGCCACGAACTCCTTCAGGAAGTAGAGTGTCCTGTCTTCGTCATCTGTCATGTCCTCTTTAGGAGGTACGACCACACCTGCCACTTTCTCTGGCGTTGGCCGCTGAGTCTGCAGGATATGTGTGATGTCATCAGGAGACAGTCGCTGCCAGAACGACGCCTTGTGACTCTCAGGAATACCCTGACGCATCTTTGCTATCAGCGATCCAGGTTTCTCAACTAAGTCCTGATATGCAATAGTCAGGATCTGCTCCTTGATTTCGGATCTCTTTGGTACGTTGTTGAAACCATGAGCCGTGAAGAAGTTCTGCAGCCTGCCAGATTCTGCATCTGTCAAACAGCTTAAATCAGACATAGCCTTGGTCAACAAGGTCTTCTCTCGAGTCGTCACAAACAAGAGGAAGTCCTCGTGAAGACATTCGTCACCAACCTCGGATTCACTGGTTTTCTTGATGAGGGTCGATCTGGCTAGCATAGACGGAATAGTACCGGTCAAAGCTACGGTGTAGGAAAGAATACGTCCAAGACACTCAAACTTCCACGATTCCTTCCTGGTCCTATGCAGCGGGAGGTCTGGAACCAAGCAGCCCTCTCCTCTGAAGATATCCTTTGAGACGCCTCTCCAGAAACTAGTGAACAAATCCCTCGTCAAACCCATACAATCAACCCCAGGCTCTCCGTCAAATGTGACAGAGAGGGTTCTACTAGCAATAGTTCGATCTTTGTAGAGTTCGAGTAAGTCACCCACTAGTCTCTGGCGGACAATGGAGACTTCCTGTTCTCTTTCAATGGTGCAGGATTGTAGAGCTTTAAGGCCTAAAACAGCCACGGAACATACTTGTTATTGTTTTAGTCAGACGCCAATATGTAAAGCATTGTAAAGTGTGATAATCATACTTTCTAATACAATTCGCCACATTGGTTGGTACGGAACGTATTGTAATAAGCAGTTAGCACGTACGCAATTGTAATCTATTGACGACCTACGTTGTACGAACCACTAAATATGATACATCACAAGTGTGTCATTCCAAAGCTCTGAAATACAAAACAAACACCAAGAAGGCGTATTAATGTTACTTTTCTAAAGGCTCTTTTTCATGTATATTGATCTCAAATGTAGCTATATTACTTCGAACAAGTCGAGCGATTTAATAAAATTAAAATTTAAAGTATAATGTAACATTAAATACTCACTTCATATTTTGTATTAATTGTATTATTCATATGTGATGCAATATATAATAGTAAAGCACGCAGAACCACTCTCAAAGAAAATTAAATTAATTGAATGCAAACAGAGCAGGATATTCACCAACTTTGAATATATCAAAATAGGGTTTTGTTTTCCATAAATACATTAATTACTTCTAAACTGAAAATACGTACATTGTTTTAATACGCCCGCTGTCAAACTAAATCCTTCCAGCAAGGTATTAACACTTTTAAATAAGGGGCTAAATGTTAACGAAACATTGGCTCATGCATACTTGCTGCAACATGGTCTCTAATGACCGAGTGTCTTTCTCCGAGGTCTTCGTTTGTCTCTTCTGATGTGTCAACAATCTGAAGACATCAATCAAATGTACCATGTCTTCATATAAATACCTCTTTGCAGTTCTGACTTATCCTTATCTACGTTGTGATAAGGCTGTTCAGTTCACCGCAGTAGGCATGCCAGCTAAACTGACAATCCAACACCAATGCCATAACCTAAGGTTCTTAATGCACCTGCAAAGCCGCCAACATTCACAGGATGCGTGTATATATGATTAGATAGATGTCTTCGTTAATATTCCGACACTCAGACTGAACGTTCCACTGAGATAAAACAACTCTTCAGTTGTTATCAAGGCCAAACCGGCGAGCTGTGTCGTCCGCGCCACCTGTTTTGTGTACCATAAACGCATAATATTCCCGGACAAATTGTAAGAAAAATCAAAACGCTGACACGTGAGCTGCCCCTTAAAATGTTTATTTTACTTTTATCTGGAGACTGTTTTACTAAAATAATGAGCTAACACGAGAACCCATCATTAAACAGAATGTGTTGAAAATCTAAAGAGTTGTTTAAAAAAACGCCGCCGCCGTATCACCAATGATATTTCTTCGTGACACACGGCGAAAGTGTACCTATGACGCGTCATGGGGTTGACAGTTTTTAGTATACAATATCACTGTTAAGGAGCTAAATATATTTTAAAGAGGAATCTCGGGCTTATGAACTCATAATAGTGTTTGTGAAGTGATCCACAAGAGTAACTTGTCAGGTCCGGGAGAACAATGAGTATATTATGTGTTGAATAAATACAATGTTGGATACTGCAAACCATATATATGATAGAACATAGTGTCTCTTCGTTTGTCTGCACGTCCGAAATGTATCCGTCTGTTTTGCACGTATGGGGTTGAAATGTCGTGTTGTCTGCTAGCGGGCCGTTTCGAGTGGTTTATTGGTTTGTCGATTTCAACTTTTTTTAATCCACGAGGGCCGACGTGTAACCTTGGAGAGCTCAATATCTCAAAAGGTTGCAGGTGGAATTGCAACAGCGGAAGTTCATGTGTTTCTATACCATCGGAAAGTTAATTCCATTTACATATATATCACTGGATTGCTGCTCACCTCTCGTGGTTCACTTAGCTCTGAGTCAGTCGAACAGTCATCGTCTATCGATGATCCAGGCGTCGTTGGGTAATCAGCAGGTGACGGGGTACATAATCTAGTTGGATTTTCTTGATGATTCAACTGGTCCAGCGGCGACATATGGAAGACGTATCCGGATGCTGATGCTGCATACTGGGTGAACACTCTTCAGGAGATTCGGCCGAGATCGCCTGGGCCAGTAGGTCGTGTTGCGCTGTGCTCGGGCTGTCCAATGTGAACGGGCTTTCTGTATACATCAGAAGTACAACAAACTATAGTTCGAATCAATCATTTATGTCAGTGGATTGTCGCGGATCTCGGAAACAAGTGTCACAAGGCAGGCTTAGTAATAAGTATGTCAATCCTTTTTCTATGCTAATACATACTAGAGCAAACAAATAAACAACAATAATAAAGGGAAACATGATCCAATTTTAACAACACTGTACACTCATTTATTTAAAAAAAACACGCGTGATAAATGATCTACATGTTGCAAATCAATGCAGGCATTGACAGTGGGAAGACTAACGGTCATTATATGCGATGCTTTAAATTACTTGCAGGGGATGTCTTAAGAGGACGTAGTCCGATTGTGTACCTAGAATTAGCTGGCGTAGTAATTTTTAACTGGAAATCTGCTGTGTTGACCGTGGGAAAGTGAGCATCGTTGAACATCAAAGGGTATTGCAGAACAGTTAATTCAGCCCCACTCGGCCGTATTGTCAAGAAAGCTTGTTTTGAACGTGGATGTTTTGTTTACTATTTGAACATGCACCCGTGGTCGTGCCTTCAAATTACAACTGTTGTTACGGACTTACTAAACACAATTTGTCGGACAGTATACATTCAACATGGTTAGTATAGTCTTAAGAACATTATTAATTAATACATGACAAATTTGGAAAAGACTACGTCCTTTTAAATAAAATAATAGTTCTTACGCTGCAGTTCTTCTCTGTTGAAGGAGATGAGGGCATACGAGGGTTCTGAGTTGAAGGCAATGAACGTTACAATATACAACCCTTTCTCTAGCAGTGTCACCGTGTGTGGAATGACGCAGTTGTCTTCGTTCTCTTCGCACAAAATCATAACCTCCAATTCTCCGTCACCAGCCTCTGACGTGTCGACTGGAACACGGATTGTGAACATGTTACGGGCATTATGGAATGGCTCTGACATAATCGAATGAGTTTAGCATAATACAAGGTCATGCATCAAACTCGCAAGATAGCGATGGTTGTTGACAACACCACCAGTTGCCTTTATCCCGCTCAATACAAGGACGTTCACTGGATGAGACGGACTTTGTTCAATTGATTGACATATTTACTTACTTACACATCCTCTTCGTGCCGTGTGGCACATAAGGCTCGCACAATATCTCGCTATACCCCTCTGTCTTGGGGTCTCCTTGCTGCTGGGCTGACCTGGGGCACAGCAGCAAGTCTTCAGTTCTTCTTCAATGGTTCGTCGCCAAGTTGTTTTCGGCCTGTCTCTTTTTCTATTTCCTTCTGGCGTCCAGGTCAGTGCTGTTTTGCTGGAATGTTGATTGGCATTGCCCCTTAATTCCAAGAACCAGCTTGATTACAAAGAGTATACCTGCAAACCTTCCCAGGAAATCCTGGAGTTTCCCGGATTTTTGGCGTATCTCCCGGTCTCCAAGAATACAGGCAAGTCTCGCGGATTTTCGCTGCAAATCTCCAACAGCACTTCCCCCAGTCTTCGAGACAGCGCGACACCACCGGGGACCTGCTGAGACGTGCTGAACCGCTGAATTTCCGGCAAAAAATCTATAATACAGTTGAACAATAAAGAGGACTTACTCTCAAATTCTGTAATTTTGCCCTCCGAGTATTCGCTGGCAGTGCTAACGACAACTGCGGAAATATCGTAGGCCTCACTGGAGTACGGGCTGCCACTGACCACACGCCCGTCACGTGACACCTCTATGGCGTGGGTACCTGATGATATATACAACGTGATATTGGCATTGTTGGTGCATTGCGGAACAAAAAGTCTAAAGAGGTTCGTGAGGTAATTAAAAAGTTATTTTGGAGGAAGTGCATTATGTATACTTCTTCATACACACACGCACGCACACACGCACATGCACTCGCACACACAGTCGCATACGCACACGCACACACATACACACACGCACACACGCACACACGCACACACGCACACAGACACACATACACACATACACACACAGACACACAGACACACAGACACACAGTCACACACGCACGCACACACACACACACACACACACACGCATGCATGTTTGGCGAATGAGGAAAACATACTATCAACCTGGAAATGCTTACCAACTTCCAAGGGGATGAACTCCACCAGACAAGTACCATCGTCTTCCTTGACGATTTTGTGATCAAGCTGACAGCCAGATGGCGCTGCAAATACACATCACAGTTGTCATTTATTTACCAAGGGAGTGTAGCACCAGAAGCGTTTGAAATCATTACTTTTATATCAAAAGTAACTTTTAGCATTACACATATCACAAGATTAGGCTTATTTGTAGCATCTTCATTTTATTTTAATTAATTTTCTGTTTTCACGACAATTATTCACCTTTAGTCTTGAATAAACATTTACTATTAATTTATTGGGACAATGTTGCCAAACCAAGCCATTAATAAGAGTAATACAATAGTAACTTGTATTGTCCATCCTCGCAAACCAGGGTGGTGGTTCTCTTTATTAATCCTGCAGATATCTTACACAATGCACGGATGTTCACTGAATAATTTCTACTTCGACGTATTTCACCCAATATACGCGTGTCTTTGCAGGTCGCGAATCTGTCCCCTGGAACCATGCAAACGCCCGCGCGGCCGTGCCCTATACGAAAGGGCAATACCAGGAAATCCCAAACATTATGAGTCAGACCAATGCGCGGTAGTTCACTTTCTACACATTACTGTTAGTCCAGCGGATATGTGCAGAAAAATAACGGAATTGTGCACCTTTTGATAAAAGCAAGACACTTTGCTCTTTTCTATACAAGAAGGGAACCATTTTAAAGTTTGGAGTCATTCCAGGTTTTGCTTCGCTCAGAAATGGCGGCCATCTAAACAAATTGCCAAATTAACTTTCCCCATATCTTAATAACTGTGTTAGAGCAATAGCATTTGTATCTAGATGTAGGTCTTAGAGATAAAAGATTTCATATCTGTTACTTTTGGGCTTCTCCGACATTCACATCCGCCATATGTAAAGATGGGGGTCGTCAATATAAATGTAACGATATCTTAATAAATACGTTACGTAGAACCGTATAGTTTACGTTTTTTAATATCTCGGAGGATTGGGATTTCAACAAGAATGACGTTTTACCTTCGTCAACATGCCTATATCCGCCATTTTTAAAGATGAAGCCTTCAAAGAATATTATTCCCATATCTCAAGAACTACAGAACATAGAGCAAGAAAGTTGATGTCAAAATGTATGTTTTTAGATGCGATGATTTAAAATATATTACTTCTGAACTTCATTGACTTTATAATAGATCCGCCATTTTTAAATATCCGCCAATTTGAAAGATGGCGGCAGACAAAGTTATTCCCGTATAGTCCAGCAGATAGGTGAATAGATTATGTATGAAAGCACTTATAAAAGCAAGACACTTTTCTCATCTCTCATCTATTCTATACACTAATTGAAACATTATAAAGATTGGAGGCATTCCAGATTTTGCTGCATTCAGAAATGGCGGCCATTTAAAATAATGGCGGCCATTTTAAAAGATGGCCGCCAAATTCAATTTTCTCATATCTTAATTACTGCGTCATATAGAGAAATAATGTTTGTATCTAGATGTATGTTTTAGGGGTCGAATAATTCAGATTTGTTACTATTGGACTTTTCCGACATTCACATTCGTCATTTTAAAATATGGCGGTCGTCAATATAAAATGTAAAGATATCTTAATAAATACATTACGTAGAAACGTATAGTTTACGTTTTTGAATAACTTCCCATATCTCAAGGACTACACAACATAGAGCCACAAAGTTAATGTCAAAACGTCTGTTTTTTAGATGCCATGATTTCACATACTTGACTTTTGACCTTCATTGGCTTTAAATATACCTGCCATTTTGAAATATCCGCCATTTTGAAATATGGCGGCAGACAAAGTCTGCTATTCCCGTTTCTTAATATTTACGTATCATTGAACCTTGAAGTTGGTGTCAAAACATGTTTTGGGATGCGACGATGTTAAGGGTGTTACTTAGATATTCTCTAAAACGGGCAATGTCACTTCAAACGTTAGAACATGATACCTGCATCTTCTAAATCTACAGCAACGATTTCATTTCACACATCTCACTGACATCCGCCGCATTGGCACAGCATTGTGCAGCACAGGTTGGCTTTGAAACACCGATATTTTCCTCTGCAGCTTTCGTGCAGCCACAGTTGATGATCGCACGGCAAGCCGTGCCTGCAGATGGCAGTGTCATCAACTGCACTTCCCATTCAGACACGTTCTCCTTTCGAGTACAGCCGGAGTCTACTGGACTGGGCACGTGTGGTGCTTTCAGCAGGACCTGGCCCCAGACGTGGCAAGCCTCGTAGCCCATTCACAACAGGTGTTGCTTGAGGGTATCCTGTGTTGATGGAATCGTTTCGATGTCCCTTCCTTTCAGTGTGAAGTGGATCTGTCTGGTCCGGTTCACGTGGACCTCAGACCTATCCGGTCGTACAGTACAATAACGTACCTCTCGATGGACTGTCTGCACGAGCACAAAGCGCATGCGCTACACCACTGAAAGCATTCCATGATGCCCAAGCGTGCGTTTGCTTCTTTCAACGAAACACGACGTTGTATCACACCCGGTCAGCGCATGGAAGACAGGCAGTGCCTTGCACTTGTCAAGACCAAACTCGTGTGCACTTGCAGTTGCATCGACGTATCGGAATGATTTCCCTGTGCCGATCGCTACCGCAAGACTTTCACAGCCAAGTAAGTGTGTGCAGTCACGTCCTGTGTACTATATATATAGATGTGTGCTGTTTCCCAAATCTGTTTGTCATCCAATTTTGTGACACCTTGAGTTTTTCTCTTCCATTTGCCTGCTCGAGAGTATGTTGAACAGACAGCTACAGTTGTTAGGAAACCTGCTGGCCTGTTATAATTCAGTATAATCACTTTTAGTTTGAGAAAAAGTGACACAATCCTAAGGTGCCACTGGATTTGATTACTTTGAGGGGACTCCGGTATGCTACCTGTACCCAATCAAATTAAGAACATACATGTGGTTGATTCCACGTCAGTGATCCCGATTCCAATTCCAACAATTTAAAAAAAAAATTTGATTCCACCTCCACTATGGTGATTCCTATTCCAACTCCCGGATAATTTGTTTCACTCCGATTCCACCGATACCATGGTGATTCCGATTCAACATACTGTCCGGGCCCGGGTCTGCTGAAGACGACTTGATCCAATGAAGAAGTACATGTTATAGGTACATGTTATAATAATATTGCCGGCTTGGCAATCTACCTCAGCAACAAATACAATTACAAATCTGTAAATATCCGTGCAGATACAGACACTTGGGAATGTCAATTTATTGAAATAACATATTGTGCCATGAAGAAAAAAATAATTATTGGAAATATATATAGACCATCTAGAGATATTATCGAAAACTACCGTATATTTACAAAATAATTTGCATCAAATTTAATTGATTTACACAAATCTAAAAGTGAAATAATAATTGCAGGAGATTACAATATTGACTTGCTTAAAATTAACGAAAAACTCATAATATGTGACTATTTTGACACAATCGTTTCACATAGTTTCTTCTCTAAAATTACTATGCCAACACGACTTTCAGAATATCATGGAACATTCATTGATAATTTCTTATGCAATTTGTCAAAAGGATTCTTCAAATCCTCAGCTGGTATTTTAGTGAGCAATATTTCTGATCATTTTCCGTACTTTCTAAGTCTGGATTATGTTGAAACCACTAGTGCAATACCAAGGTTTATACGAATAAAACAACAAAGTCCTGACTCGCTCAATAAATTAAAAATTGAAATAATAAACTGAAATATTTATAATAAACTTAATACAGATATTCATGCGGATCCGAATGAAAACTACAATATCCTCGATGAAATTGTTACTGCAGCTATGGATAAATTTATACCTATTAAAGTAATTAAATTTAACAAGTATAAACATAAGAAAACTCTTTGGATTACCAATGGCATTATTGTGTCGATAAAATTTAGAAACAAATTGTATTCGAGAATGAAAACGACTCAAGTAAATACAGAGCATTATCATGAACTTAAAACTGACTTACATACTTATAATAACATTCTTAAGAGTAATATTAGATTAGCTAAGCAAATGCATTACAAATCCAGTTTTGAAAAAAACATAAGCATGATGTTAAAAAGACGTGGTATTTAATTAAAGAAATTATTCAGAAAAGTCAAAAGAAAGAACAATTTCCAGATTTGTTCAAAGTCGATGGGGAAATGATTAGTGACAAATGCATTATTGCAAACAAATTTAACACGTTTTTTACTAATGCTGGTCCTACTCTAGCCTCTAAAACAACTACTAGTGGAGGTAAATCATACAAAGATTACCTGAAAAACCCGATATTGCACACCTTCAGATTTAATCCGATTAACATGGAAACTACTGTTAATACAATTGATCGGTTACCTCCAAAATCAAGTTGTGGAAAAGACGGTATTTCAACACAATTACTAAAATTGATAAAAAGTGATATCAGCAAAGCAGTCACTCTAATTATTAGTCAATAAATAATAACAGGTATTTTTCCAGACAAATAAAAAATTGCAAAAGTCATACCCCTTTTCAAAAGAGGTGATGTTTCTGATTTTAACAATTTTCGTCCTATTTCTATCCTGCCAGTGATTTCAATTTTTTTTAAAGGGTTGTGTTTGATCAAATCCACGATTACTTCCATTCTAAAGCGTTATACTACAATAGCCAATATGGGTTTAGAAAGAAACAATCTACTGAGCTTTGCTACACTCGAAATCATAGACAGAATTATACAAGAACTTGATAAATCGGTTACTCCAATAAATATATACCTTGATTTAACAAAAGCATTTGACACAATTGCTCACAATATATTGGTACATAAGTTAAATTACTATGGATTAAATGACAAGGCTCTGGACCTTTGTAAGAGTTATTTACAAAATCGTAAGCAGTATGTAGAAATTGAAAATGTTAAGTTTAAGGAAATAGTCATCAACACTGGTGTCCCACAAGGTTCAATTTTAGGGCCGCTCTTATTTATTATATATATAAATGATATAGCACTTTCTAGTGATCTTTTCTAATTCATAACATGTTATGAATTAGAAAAGATCACTAGAAAGTGCTATATCATGACGACACCACCCTTACTAGTACACTAAAAACGTTTAATGATTCAGAAGGCCAAATGCAAAGTGAACATATTAACAAAGAACTAACAAAGATTAGTAATTGGTTAAAAGCTAATAAATTGTCACTAAATGCCAACAAAAATAAATTCATGAATTTTCATGTGCCTCAAAAGAAAAGAAAATACCCTGTGTTACAAATAGATGGGGCACACATTGAATATGTAAATTATTTCAATTTTTTAGGCATCACATAAATAACCATTTAAACTGGCAGAGTCATACAAACAAAATAGCAAATAAAATATATAAAACAATACTAAATAAACTTAAACATGTTTTACCACCTAGTACATTATATATTATGTACAATGCTCTTATTCTCCCTCATATTAATTATGGCTTACTTTTATGGGGTCATCAGGCACATCGAATTTTCAAATTACAGAAAAAAGCAATACGAATAATATCCTTAAGTAAATATAATGCTCACACAAGTCCTATTTTTAAAAGACTTCAGTTGCTAAAGTTGGATGACATTTATAAAATTCAAGAATTAACATTTTACTATAAATTAATTAACAATATTTTACCCTACTACTTCAAATTTTTTTTGGCCAAACACACACATCTATAATATTCATCAGCACTGCACACGTGAAAGAAATAATCTGTATATGTCCAGATTCAAACATGAATTTGGCCAAAAATGCATTAGACACAACATAGTTGAGACAGTTAACAATACACCAAGTATTATCATTAATAAAATTTACCCCCACAGTCTGTATGGTTTTTCAACATACACAACAAACTTTTTTATTTTAAATTATGAATCCTGTTGTCGTATTCATAATTGCTTTATTTGTAATTCGTAATACGTATTGAAATGTATACCTAAGTATCCATATGTACGTCAATTATTTTGTACAAGAGTACATTTAATCAGTCCTTGTATTATGTATTTATGTTGATACACTGAGTAATTATCAACTGTAAAACAAGGCATATGCTATTCTGATTTGTGACATGTAAATTTTGATGTTGATTATATTGATGGGGTGGCTCCTGTGCTAGAGATATTGTATGTCTTAATGGGAGTCTCCCGACCTTATCTAGTACTCATGTTATTCATTGTGTATATATCGTATTTATAGGTCAAATAAACTGATTCTGAGTGCTGAGTATTTGATGGAATTATATATAATTATATATTGTTCATAATATTGATTTGAATTTTTTTGTAGACATTGAAGAAATGTAACGGAAAACAGTTTCTGTATCAACTGAAACACAGATTTGATTGATATTTAAAGTTGTGAAACTCTACTGGACCCATCTTAATTGGAGTCACTATCCTTTGTGGTTTCATGTTCATAATGATTAGCCATATATAATGCACGTTCGCACACACGCACACACCCACATAAACACACACAAACACACACAGACACACACACACACACACACACACACACACACACACACACATACACAAACACAAACACACAGTGATTTTTTATGTTTTGGTTAAGAAAACTCCTTTTCTTTTACAAATGTATAGCTGATTTGGCTTGAATAATTCACACATGTTTAATGTGCTGCATTATTTCTTACTTCTAGACCTTGAGGCTCTACACGATTGCCTCAGCGGTGGTGTACAGAAGGTCTACATAGTGCGCCTGGACCTGGTCGCTGACATGTTTGAACTTTACAAAGACGCGGACGTAGCGGATACAATATTGTCCGTTAAGTTTCTTGGTGAACCCGGTGTAGACGTCGACGGTCTGACACGGCAATGGTTTACTAGTTTCTGGAGACAAGTAGCAGAGGATCTGTTTCGAGGGGAGGACTGTTTGGTGCCTGACCTGGCGCTGTTCAGGGTCAGGGAGGAACCCTGGAAGTTTGAGTGTCTTGGACATATTCTTTCCCACACCGTAGCTTTGACTGGTACAATCCCATCGACCTTTGCCAAGTCAACCCTCGTCAAATTCACCACTAATGCTGAGGTTGATGACGAATGTCTTCTCGAGGATTTTCTCTTGTTTGTGACGACTCGAGAGAAGACCTTGTTAACCAAGGCTATGTCTGACTTCAGCAGTTTGACTGAGGCGGAATCTGACAGGGTGCACAACTACTTCACGGCTCATAGTTTCAACAACATACCCAAGATATCCGAAATCAAGGAGCAGATCCTGACTATAGCATACCAGGACTTAGTAGAGAAACCTGGATCGCTGATAGCTAAGATGCGTCAGGGTATACCTAAGAGTCACAAGGTGGCGTTCTGGCAGCGACAGCCTCCTGATGACATCACACATATCCTGCTCAGCGGCCATCGCCAGAGAAAGTGGCAGGTGTGATCGTATCTTCTAAAGACGACATGACAAATGACGAAGACAAGACACTCTACTTCTTGACGGAGTTCGTGGCCAGTGTCAACTTTGACACCTTGACTGACTTTCTTACCTTAGTTACTGGATCTGTCCACCAGCCTGACAAGATCAATGTGATGTTCACGACATTCACTGGCTTGGATCGAAGGCCTATAAGTCACACGTGTTTCAATCATCAAGCTACAACAGCATCAAGGAATTGAAGATGGAGTTCTTGTCTGTGTTAGCGTTTCATGAAGCCTTCCAGTAGACCACTGATACATATCTTCGACTGACTATCCAGGATGGATTTGCTGAAGCACCTGATCTTAAATGGCCACCAACTCCCCGTGATTTTTTTAGAATTGACACTATCGTATCAGACACACTCCAGAAATTGTTATGTCATAACTGTGATGGCAACTCCCACATCATCCCGCACACAGATACTTTTTCTGTAAATTGGTCAGGACATCTGCCGGGCAACAACCAATGGATCGTGGAAGCTGTCAAAACTCATCTTCATGAGCATGCATCATATGTTCAGAAGTGAACAACTCGTAGCTCTTCTGAATAGAATGGGACACTGTGAAAGCTACTCCTTTTTATTACAGCTGGAGACAGCGCTAGCTGAAGCTGTTATGCAGTCGTCCACTCTTCTCTCCAACCAGATTGCCAGGTCACCACCAGGACCAACGGTATTGCATTCAGAATTTGATAATTTCGAACAGCTTCCGAATGATCTCACAGAAAAAGGATAGGATCAGTTCACACAGGTCATGGCATCATGTTACAGGAAGTTGGCAGTGATATTAATTCTGCGGAATCTGATGACTGTCCTGAGATACCATCTCAAACAAGGAAAAAGGAGAGGTCGCTGAACCTGAAGGAGTTAGCCACACTGGAGTGAAGTTGCTTCTGAAAGGAGAGGCAACCAAGAGGCCAAATGATTGGAAATCATTATGTTCAAATGGTGAAAACAAGTGTCAGTTCATCAAATTGCTTCTGAACTGACTCAAGAGTTATTCTCGATGTTAACTACGCGAGGAGTAGGAATTACCGATTCGTTCGTGTGAAGAGCCCAGATTCAGACATCTTATTCGTTCTTCTGTACTATGCTGCATCAATTAGAGACATCACCATCTTGTTTGAGACTGGTGTAGGAAATAAGCAAAGATTGATTGATGTCAGCAAACTAGCAGTTAATCACGGCCAAGACAAATGAACGGTTCCGATGGTTCTGTTTGCTTTCAGTGGATGTGACAGCACTAGTGCTTTCAGAGGGATTCCTAAATATATTCATATACTCAAGAAGCTGGCAGATACATGGGACGTACCTGAAGAAATGATTGATGAGCTGGACAGCTTCACTTGTGCTGTGTATGGTAGAGCATCAAAAGTGTCAAGGATAACCGTGTTATTCATTCAGGTAATATTGACATGGCCAATCTACCACCATGCAAGCGCAATCTCACCCAGCATGTCAGAAGAGTCAACTATCAAGTTGGCAAATGGAAGAGAGCACATATTCCTGAGCCGGACATCCCCAAGTTGAGCAGAAACCAAAGCTGGAACATCAGTAATGGAAGCATTGAACCACTCTGGTATGATGGAGATGTGGTGCCACGTGAACTGGCTGACATAGATCAGGTAGACCCCGACCATGCTGATATTGATGACGAGTCTGACATGGACATGTCTTATGGGATGGAACTATATGCTGACAGTGACAGTGATTATGATTGAACATCAAAATGTGACTAATATAAATGGTTAAGTAGCTATCAATGTTTGGCAAGTGTCCGTACATCAACCTAGATATTGTATGTCATTGCATACAAATAAGATGTGAATAACTTTATGGCATCTAACTACATTTTGTTTTATCAGTGTCTAGCATCTAAGTGAATGTCAAACATACGTAATTCGCTTTAAACTGAATTATCATATTGTGAGATACTGGCTTTCGATTTGTCTGTACTGTTGACATTTGTCACATCTTAATTCACGAGTTTTTGATACCATATTAAGCTAATATACATGTATATTATATGAAATGTGTAGTGCTTTGTTTTATGCATCTGAAATTAATCTGGCGTAAATGTACACCTGAAAACACACACGTAATCTAGACAGGTTTGATATGTTGCCAGTCATGACTATCCATGGTTATATTTGCGTTACGACTCTTGATTCGCGACACTACGGTTATCATTGAAGCATCATACCTAGTTCATTTGTAATGACATAAAGACAATTCTGGTATCAAAAGAAAGGTATGATGCTGCAGAGTGTTACGCATTATTATGTTGATCTTAAAGAGGCCATGGGATTAAGGGAAATTGATATATTTGACAAAAATAATGATGTCATCCATGCGGGCACGAGTGAGAATAGGGTATACTTATTCTATGCTAATTAGGGCACATGCCATAATAGTAAATATATATTGAATTACATTATTATGATCAGCAGATGACAACCTTCAATTTGAAATATCATAAGTACATATTGAGATTCATATGACCATAAAATGACGATTATGGTATGGGTGATTAAATACCACGCGACATTGACGACAAATACGATTGTTGAGGGTATAATCGAAGATAGGTTAGTGAGACCCAACTTTTTTACTGTTAAAACTTGAAATCATTTTCAAGGATCCCCGAAGCTTCAAGTTGTGGGGGATGCACTAGGGGCATATCTGGTCCATGGCCTATTAATTATTACAATAGAGATCACTGTCAACATGCTTCGTGGCTATTACACTTCTATAATGTGCTATATAACCAGTGAGGGCATAATCACCAAACTTCAACTGTAGGTCTACGTATTAAAAACGTACAATTATTGTATATATAATAATGGTCTTTAATACGAAATTTCGCTAAATCTCTTGTAGGTCTATTTAAATTTTTGTAGATCGCGATTTTGCAATGGGAAACATGGAACGTCCCACTCCCCGCACCAAAGGTAAATTCCAGGAAATACCAATATATTTACTAATACGCTACAGTAAGTGTATCACCTTTCGTCCGCTGAGGTTCACTCGTCTCTTTGTATGTTCATTTGCTTATGTGAACTTTTGCGTGGGTTCTGGTTTACCAACTGGCGATGTAGGGGCTTATTTTAAGAAACCACAAAGGTAGTTATTTCGAAGTTACATATTTGTTACGCTACCTCTTCTCTAAGTGTGTGTCTAACATGCGAACTTGGCCCTCCAAGCTGCACGGTCGTTTGTAGCAGTTCTGTTGCGCTCCTTCCACACCGTGTTGATGTCTGATGTCTATTCTCTGACGTCCTCTGGATCTTTTTCCTTCAATATTTTACGTTGTTTCTGTATTTTCTAACGCCCTCTTTCTCATTATATGGCGTGTATACAACTTGCTTGTTGTGTTCTAATTTTTATATTGATCTTTCATTTTTATATCGCTGTCCTAGGGATGATTTCCAGGGGCGGATCCAGAGAGGGTAGTACAGTGGCACAAAAACCTCCAGTGGCGCCCGACGCAAATTCATATTCGGTGGTCTGAGGGGGACCTTCAGCATGACTCCGCTCTTGTGCTGTCAGATCATTCATCACATTCTGAAGAAGGGGGGAGATAAATTTTTCGCCACGTCACCGTAACTTCAGCTTCTTGTAACGGAAAAGTGCACATTCCAAAGGTCTAGGAGGTACGGTGACGGGGGCCCATTCAAAAAGGCCGGTCACGTGCCCCCAGCCAACTGGATCCAGCTATGATTTCATTGCTCTTATTTTCAGTCCAAGGCACTCTTAACATTCTTCCGGTTATGTTGGAACGAGCGCCATTGGTAGATTTATTTACATGAGTTTTGACTCAATTATGTAAGGTGTACTACTTCAAATAAGGTATAGTATCAACAAATTACACGTATAGTAACGTAACAACAAGTTGAAAGTCAACTAAATCGAACAACATTCACGCTATACCCTGGCATGGTGGCGCCGCCTGTTGATGTGGTTATTTACCAGGAAAGAGGAAGTATATCGGGGATTTCCTAGATATAACATTCACAACAACGAACAAACCCAGCAACACGCATAAATATAGACGTGACACTGGTAAAGGCAGAAAAGGTGGCGCACACTAAAAGGCGGACCAAGTACGGGCGGACCGGGAGGACCGGGCGGAACGGGCGGACCGGGTTGGACCACATTCACAAGGAATCGCACGATATCTGTTCCGTCTTTACATGCGTTGTTGCTCTCTTTTGCGAGTACATTCTGTAAGCATTGGGATGTTTCTTATTATTTTAGCAGTTGTAAGTTTATCATCAGTGGTGTAATTTTTCATTTTTTAGAAAATAAAAAGAACGATAAACATTTGTAAAGTGAGGTCCCACGCAGAGTCTTTTGATTTAAAACAGTTCATGTAGCCACTTGGCTAACTGTACATGTTTTTTCACGGGTAACACCATTATATTGCAAGATGATGAATTTTGATTCTTCGTCAGTCTTTTGATTATGTTTGATCTAAAGTATATTTGGGGTTTACTTGGTTTGAACACAATTGGATTGTCACGGTCACACATTTGTCAGTGACTGTGTGAGTAGTTCATAGGATTTAAATGTTCATATCAGCTTTGGCAAACTGGAATTTTGTTATGAAACAACAACAATAATCATTGTTGAAATTTGGAGGCTTTGCTAGTTAATTCTCTTTTGAAGAAGTACCATATGTATTTGGTTTGAGGTCAATTGGTATGTTAGTGCGAGCATTTCATTCCATGTAAATGTTGAAGAAATACTCTTAGTAGGAAAATGAAAATCCGTTGAACCAATACTGCCTCAGGAACTGTGGACATGTTAGCAAAGACTAGGTATGTATGTGATCAGCTCTCGCAAACCCAGTCTAAATTTAATTTCTATAGGCCTACTGCCTTGTTTTGTGCACAATTATACAACTAATATAAATAATGTTTTATTAGTATATATTTTTTTATAAATCTTAACATTTGACTTTGTATAATATTTATTCATGTATGGACAACCGTAGCGCGCCCATATGTACATGCTATTTGTAACAATTGAGACTGAAATAAAAAAAATTATTTGCATGAATACATTTATGAGTTAGTTCCTTTGCAATATGCTAACCTTCATACCTCAACTTTTATAACTTCTTTTTGAATGTACTAATTGATTGTAGCTAATATTGAAATTATTGATGCAGAAAAATGTCTACCTATTAATTGCTGAAAAAAATAGTCAAATGTAACGTGTAATATAAATAAACTATAATAGTAAACCAGCTGTCTTAACACAAGCAAGCATGCAAATTAAACCATCAGTGTTTACAAACGAACACACAAAAGCGCCTACAACAGGCAACAGCAACAGCGCATAAAAAACGGAGCGCAGCGATCGTGCGAATCCTTGTGAATGTGGTCCGCCCAGTCCACCCGTTCTTGGTCCGCCTTTTAGTGAGCGCCCCATCGAAAAGGTGGTACAGAAGAAGATTAAGCCTCCTGAGAGAGATTGTGGGACCTGCAGCTTCTCCAAGACAGGAACCAGGCGTGAATTAGAGGTATGTGGCTTTAACCACGGCGTGTGGTTATATAGTTTTGGCTATGTATTAGTGAGCTCCGATCGGGCAAAATCACATAACGGGTGACGTTTCACCAACACGAATAGCACTCGCCAGCATTGAGGCGTAGCGCTAAATATAGTACATGAGTCATAAGGCGTGGTGCTTTTGTGTGTGCGCGAACAAAAACCTGAAATACGGGCAAACATTGACGTTTCGGCGTTGTTTACATGTTGGATCATTGGTGATAAACGCTATTGTATTGATGTATTCTAGGTCGCCAGTATAACACTGATTATAACACAGTTATTGGACTAGCAACAATGATTCAAGATAGGTTCATTGACAGCACCCGTGGGGTGTTTATTTCTCCCCATTCCATAAACTTAGTTAAACTTATAGTTATAGTAAAATAGGCACACCTCACGACACAACTTGTACCTTTTTAGTTGCAGTTGGTCCAAGGGAAGGCTTTACCAACTTACAACCAATGCCGGGCTCCGGAAGCGTAGGAAAAATTTATTGACCTTACTGCAGCTAGGGATGTCAATTAAAATTTCAGACTGCATATCCATTGTTTTATAGTTGCACGTCCTAAATTCGTGCACCGTCCAATTCGGTATCCCCTTGGACGTTGTCTCGTTTCACTGCTTCGGTGAAAGAGTATGTTAACTGGCAGCTACAGTCTTAATAAACCTGGTTGGTGTGCCATCATTCAGTGCAAGTTTTAGATTTCAGAACAAATTACAATACATCGTTGCAACGGAATTTCGCGGCGAAACGATAGCACACGAATAAAATCGCCCGAGAAAAGTGAGGCTGCAGCGTCAATGGGCGATTATTACAAGTCGTTAAAATTGCAAATAAATATGTATTATTCCAGAAAT
This sequence comes from Paraescarpia echinospica, assembly GCA_020002185.1. Classification (NCBI taxonomy): domain Eukaryota; kingdom Metazoa; phylum Annelida; class Polychaeta; order Sabellida; family Siboglinidae; genus Paraescarpia; species Paraescarpia echinospica. The sequence continues at coordinate 124,760 of JAHLWY010000257.1, forward strand.
GTTCCGTTTGTTGACATCCTTACCACTACTCTATTAATGAGCTAATTTGTTAAACTACGTCTATTATGTATTGTATTGATGTAATGGCCTATTTGGTTTTATTTAGTATGGTATATGTTGCTATCGAATAAATATTGTCATAGGGGTTATAAAAGTTACTGTTGGCAACAGCAATTATGGTGAACTTTCAATAATGTAACTGGTTGGTATTGATAGCCTTATTATGTATACTTAATTCACAATTATAAATAATACCAGAACTATTGCACCTTCCAACTGAATACGAACAACGTTTATTTTTGTTAATGTTAATTATTTCACAATTAAGCCACATTTAAAAAAATAGTTTATACTCGATCGATGACGGAACTAAATAATTAGTAATTTAGAATATTGATTCTTCACACGAACGTTTACTCAGATTTGTGTAAAAACAACATATATTAATGTAATTTAAGAGAGTAAGCCTACACACACACACACACACACACACACTCACACACACACACACACACAAACACGCACGCACGCACGCACGCACGCACACACACACACACACACATTCTGTCACAATAATAATAATAAACTGCTAATTGTATAATACGGTGCATCCGGATAAAAAAAACCTGTCCATATTAAAATACATCATTGGTAAAACATAATCACTGTCATAACAATTTTAGAATGAATAAAAATAAAATATGTAATATAAAATATATCTTTGTAAAAAAATAACTTACGCTATGTGAAATAAACTATCGGACAAGTAAGTACACAATAGCTGTACTGACTAAAGTCCATTTTTGTTTATGCAGCGCCATATCCATTAATGTTCATAAAACTAATGCCGTAATCAAACTAACAGATAACAAACACAATTTTGTAATTAGTAACTACTTTAAAATAAATAATACAAATACATAATTAAAAAGCAAAAACATCACGTCAGTGAGTGACAGGATGTATTACATAAGTATCAGGCATAATTATTGAAAATACAAATTGCTGGTCATATCATTGTTGCAAACATAACCAAACAAGACGACCACCTTTCTGCCAGTTTAAAACAAACTTCACTCGAAGGAAGGCCGCGATATTGCAGCCACTGTATTAACTATGTATTCGAGTATCTTTCTATATTTGCAGGATACAGTTCCGCCACAGGGATGTCATTTTCTAATAGGTTATTTTCTGGAAAAGGCGCGATCCCGCTATTTTTACTGTTGTATTTGTTTGCCCGTGCATTCGGCTTTGCGGCGCGCGTGCTAAAAATAGAAAGAAGTCATGCAGAAGTGACGCGTTACTGCCTCAATGCTGGCGAGTGCAATAAGGACGCGACCAGGTTTAGTGCACACGATTTTATTATTTTATTGGATGTGGGTCAATTTTCAGTGTTTGAAATTTGGGGACATGTTGCTTCAGTGCACAATATGTTGTCAACAACCGTTGTTTATTCATGTAGACCCCACAAGAGAGAGGGGCAGGTTTTAATGTACATGATTTGGGGGTCATATGGGTTTCAAATTAATGTGTGTTTCCTAATTCCTCCGGCCAGCACCAGTTATCAGTAATGTTCACGCCATTTCTTTTGGAAGAACCCGTGCACGTACTTAAGCGCGCTGCACGCACGCACGGACGTACGAACACACGTTCAAAAACATATTTATTTGAAAATGTTATGTAATAAGACACTACAGTTGTCTAACAGCGTGTTTGTTTGTTTGTTTGTTTGTTTGTTTGTGTGTGTGTGTGTGTGTGTGTGTGTGTGTGTGTGTGTGTGTGTGTGTGTGTGTGTGTGTGTGTGTGTGTGTGTGTGTGTGTGTGCGTGTGTTGCGTGTTGTTTGTGTGTTAAGATGTGTCATGGAAAGGGTTAATATGTTTCTTTTTTGAAAGTGAATTGGTCCAGTGTCCAGTTTGAAAAAGATCAATAATAATGTTATAGATCAATACTAATGTTATATACCTATTTCTGACCTCAGCTTTATTTCCAAAATACTAGAAACGGTTGTAGCAAGTCGTCTAAGGTCTCATATTAGCACACATATCTTAATTAATATGTCACAATCAGCATATAGACAGTTTCATTCAACAGAGACTGCCCTCTTAACGGTTCATAATGACATTAACTTGAACATTAATAATGGTTCTCAATGAACGCTTATTAACATGGTACGGCATATCTGGCACAGCGCTAAGCTGGTTTTCTTCATATCTAACTGATAGATACCAATAACTTATATTTTCAGCTGCACAGCCAACTTTATTTGGTGTTCCCCGGGGTTCTGTTCTTGGACCTTTGCTTTTTACGCTTTACACCACGCCACTAAGCTATGTTATACAAAGACATAACTTTGATCATCATATTTTTGCTGATGATACTCAGATCTACATTTCGCTGGCTACCCCGGATACAAATCGCTCCCTTAGCCAACTTAGTGATTGCCTTCAAGATATCTTCCACTGGATGACTGACAGCAAATTGAAATTAAATGCAAATAAAACTGAATTGATCATTATTGGTACCCCAATGCAGCGTAGTAAACTTGATGGTTTTTTCCCTACGCGTATTTTGAATCAGCATATCACGCCTGCAACCTCGGTGCGGAATCTAGGAGTGATCTTTGATAGTAACTTCAATTTCTGACAACACATATCTCAAACATGTCGCTGCTGTTTTTATCATATTCGTGATCTTCGCCGTATTCGCCGGTATGTGTCATTTTCTGTTGCTAAGACTATTGCAACATCGGTTGTTAGTTGTAGACTTGACTATTGCAATTCCCTCCTTTATAATATCGCTAAAAAGGATATCACAAAACATTAGCGTGTCCAAAATCGTCTTGCAAGTGTAGTTACAAGATCTCCTCGTTTTTCTCGATCTGTGCCACTTTTGAAGTCTTTGCATTGGCTTCCTGTACGATATCGTATAATATTTAAGATCTGTACCATTACATACCAGGCACTGTCCAGTAAGCAACCATCTTATTTGCATTCACTGCTTATTCCTGTAAGAAAACCTATCCAGCTTCCATCATCTAGTTCTGACCTAATTGTTGTTCCTAGAGTCAACACTAACATTGGAACTAGGGCTTTTTCTGTTGCTGCACCAACTCTTTGGAATATGCTCCCTCTTAGTATTAGATCAGTTGAACATATTACAACATTCCGTCGTCATTTAAAACTTATCTTTACAACCTTGCTTATCCACCAAAGCTCCCTAGCGCCTTGACCCATCTGTTGGCAACTGGAATATTGCTTATGGATTTTGAGATTAACCAATCCTTTTGTTTTGATGCGCCTCTGAGCTTGGTTTCCAAGGATTTAGGCGCAAAAGAATTTATCTTATTATTATTAATGTGATTGACAAATTATACCATCTCATAGTGCATAATGTTAGTAATTTCCTTGCAATAAAATATATTCTTGGTATATTGCTTTGAACAAAATATAATAACACAGTTTGAACATAGATTGCTGTACCTGCGTAGCGTTGCTTAGTTAATAATACCTGCTATGATGTGGCTTATAGTTCAGCTTGTCGATTTAATGGAATGTGTTTTTAATTATATATATATATAATTTGTTGGTAATGACGTACTTTGTTACATAAAACGAAACACTACCTGATACAACACGAATAGTGTTTACTATCAACAGTTGAGAGATATATTCTTTATAATAATATGACTTCGCAGTCAGGCATGTCGTACGGCTTCGGTGTAAAATGTTCTTTACTATAACCACGTTGGAGGTACAGTTACGTAAATGTAACAAGAGTACTAGTGCATTCCAAATAAGTGTACATGTCAGAATAGCAGTATAGGGTGGACATGCCTCGGGATTGTAATAAGAGCATAGGTCGGAATAACATAGTACAGGGTGGAAATTTCTCAAAATTATAATAAGAGGATAGGACGGAATAAGAGTATAGGGCGGACATTTCTTGGAATTATAATAAAAACACACCTTGAAATAATAGTATAAGCCAGTAATAAGGCAGAATTAAGTTGCAATGTGTGTATTTAAAATTGTAATTGGTGTCTTTTTGAATAGAATATGCAACAACATAAGTACATGCAAACAGGAGTTGCCTACATCAAACAAACAATATTAATACTGCATATTAAATCAAACATCGAAACAAAACTCCAAACGTAAAACTCCATTTAGTTTGTCTGAGTGATTAGTAGTTTAACACTAGCTGCTAGGTCTGTTGAAAACAGCAAACAAACTATATCTGTAATTGTTAGTAGTAGTAAAAGCTTTATTTAATGATGGTGACCATGTCACGTTATATCGTGATTTTCAATGGGCCATCTCACACTACATTATTACATCAACATTTACACAGCTTTTATAAAATATACAATTCGCAACAATAAAAATATAAATAATATAGTAAATTAAATAAATAAAAATAAATTAAATAATAAATTATTAATATTACACTACAAATAAAACAACATCATGAATACATTTACCAATTCTAGAAAGATTAAAGTCAATAATAATAGTCAATAAGATCAAGATGAATGAATTAAAACAATTCATAATTTAAAATAAATACTAATTCAGGCATATCAATTGAAAAGTGCAAACAATCCTTCTTGAGAAATTTTAAAAAGACTGTTTTAAAGGTATCTACACTATTGGCATTCTGTATAGATTCCGGGATAGTTAGTATGGCATTAATAGAAACAATGCAAAATTCTGCGGGATACTCTTTAAGATAATGTAGTTAATTCCGCCAAACCTGCCATGTAGCTCTGCCGCGTAGCATCAAGGTCACTACTGTAGTAAGGGTTGTCTGGTGACGTCGCGCCTTGTGAATTGGTCGCATCGCAAATTTGCCCGCGAAACGTCGTTAATCATGCTTTATCGCCCAGTCCTAGACTGCGAGATTCGCAATTTCCTACTTCCTGACCACAATACGATGCCAATAAAACATAACAAACCTTTATATTTAGCACACAGTTTCCATAAGTGCTTCTTTTGTGCATACGTGTATTTTTTCTATTTCTTAGTGAAAAGATTGTTATCTGCCATGATTGGCGTGGCGACCGGCGTAAACAGCATCGATGTAAGAACGAAGAGCACTACGCGTTCGGATTCGTCGATTCGCCGGCAAGAATAATGTTTATATATACACATTTCACAGAATATTGTATCGGTGATGCAAATAAATACATGTAGAGCCTAATAAAAACCGTATAAGGTGGTACTAACAACAGTAAATAACCGTAGACCCAAATAAAAAACAGGGTGGAACTGCCAACATTAAATAAACGTACGGACCCGAATAAGAACGTATAGGCTGGCATTTTTTGTCCAAATAAATAGCCGTACATATACGCTTATTTGGAATGCAATAGCTGCAGTAGGATTGGCTGTGGTATCCACTTGATAATTTGTTAGCTAATAAAGGCGACATGATCACCTGCTTGTAATGTGTGACAACATATGAGCCACGTCGATTCTGTTACGGACTTTGAAAGTTGTGTTTAGTACTCATACGTCGAATAATAGGAAATTGCTGGTAGGTCCAATGTTGCAACTCTCTCTCTCTCCTTTCTCTCTCTCTCTCTCTCCCTCCCTCCCTCCTCTCTTATCCACACCGCGGACTCAAAATAATTCTGCTGAATTAAATTGGAGATACTAAGGGGTGCAGTTGGAGTTTCTTTGATTTCTCAACAGGGTGCAGTTGTATGTTTGAGGGGGGTGCAGTTGGACGTCAGAAGGCCGGCTACATTTGGAGGTCTCGAGGAGGGGGTGCGTTTGGAGTTTTTTTGGGAGCCTGCACTCGCAGACTGAACAGTGATCGCTCCGATGAACCGCGCAACGGTATTAATTTATGAAAGTATCGAGTCCTTATGACTGCTGCAATGGAACACCATCTCGACGTCTCTTGGAAGCATTCAGCTATGCTGCAATAAATGCGCAAAAACTATTCGTACACAAATATCCTTCACTGTGTCATCATGTATCATCCATATAGCTGAGTGAACTGGAGCAACGTGGAGTGAATAACATTCCACAATCTTCGAAATGGCAGCACGACTTTTCGACCCTGGCTTCTTAAGAATCCGCTACACCACTTAGATTGCATATGTGTCAAAAAACTAAAGCTTCAAGTGGCGTGATAAGTATATATTCACTCATTGGGTCACTTCCACGTCCTGGTGTTGAGCAGCACGATTTGCTGTGATGTATCTCTATACATATGTTGGACTCCTTGGTGTAAAATAGTATTCTAGGTTTATATGACGCAGCATCTCACCACCGGATTATTGCATTGATTGCATCTGCGGAAACGTTACGAACTAATGATGATGATTGAGGGTCGATTATCTTTAAAGATAAGTGAGTGTAAGTTGTCATGCTGAGCTCGTTCTTAATTAGCTTATTCTATTACAAGAGTATTTCAGCTAAGTGTTTACCACAGGAGATATCAGTTCAATGCTAGTATCTGTTACTAAATTTGAGGGTTTGAAGGAGTTGAATCAGATCATTTATGTCAGTTGTTTCTTACTCCTGAAATGATATCAAGGAAAATCAAGACGATGGAAAAAACAAATCACCTGGAGTTGACGGGATACCACCGAAACTCCTTAAGGAAATTGTACAACAAATCAGTACACCACTTGCTATATTCTTTTCCTTCTCACTTAAAGAGGGAATCGTTCCATTAGAATGGAAAGAAGCAAACAATATGGCATGATTTCAATAGGGATCGAGGAGCAAGACAAAGAATTACAGACCAGCTAGTTTAACATCAGTTTTATGCAAATTACTGGAAACGTTTATAAGAGACCATATGGTGGAATTCCTTGTAAAACACAAATTAATAAATTAATATCTGCATGGGTTCTTAAAGGCTAAGTCTTGTCTAACCAATCGCTTAAGTTTTTTGGAAGAAATTACAAATTGGGTAAACGATGGGTCACCAGTGGAGGTTGTCTGCTTAGATTTCAAAAATAATTTGAGTGCCACGTCAAAGATTGTTGCTTAAACTTAAAACACATGGTATAGAGGACGGTGTGATCAGCTGGATAGAAACACGGTTGACAGACAGAAGACAGAGAGTAATAGTAGAGGGGGAGATTTCAAACTGGAAACTAGTATTGAGTGGAGTGCTACAGGGAGTCAGTGTTGGGACCTATATTATTCTTGATATATATAAATGATTGGATGATGATATATCAAGCAAAGTACTGAAATTCGCAGATGATACAAAAGTGTTCAGAAAAGTTAAAACAGATGCAGATAAACACACTTTACAATATGATCTAGCCAAATTAGCCAAATGGTCTGAAAATGGCAAATGTTATTCAATTTGGGGAAATATAAATTTATGCATTCACATAGGACATGGAAATGTGGAAAAAGTATACGTAAAGGGATATATCATATTAGGTAAAGCAGTAAAGGAAAAGGATGTAGGAGTGACGGTTTGTACTGACACGAAAGTTTCAGAGCAATGTGGAATTGCTGCTTCAAAGGGTAACCAAATACTAGGATTAGAAGAAATATCACATATCAAAACAAACAGCTTCTTGTACCACTGTACAAAGCAGTAGTTATACCTCATTTGGAATATTGCATGCAAGCATGGAGGGCATATCGTAAGAAAGACATATATATGCTAGAAAGAGTGCAACGAAGAGCAACTAAGGTGATTCCTGAACTGAAAGATCTCCGTTACGAAAGACGCCTATTATAATGCAAGTTAATAACATTAGAGACTAGGAGACTAAGAGGAGACCAAATAACAGTTTTTCTAAATATTGAATGGTTATGAAGATATTGATAGAAATATTGTTTTCAAACTTAAACAAGGCGGTAGAACCAGAGGGCACAATGGGGCATTAGTCAAAGAACAGTATTGGTTAGATGTGAGAAAATACTCATTCTCTCAGAGGACAATAAATGACAGGAACAAATTATCTGATGATTGTGTTAATGTTAGCAGCGAATATGTTCAAAAATAAAATTGACAGATATCTGAGGAGGGGGGTCTATACGTAGTTGGAAAATTGTTGGACTCTCGATAAGCCAGGGGCTTCCTTTTCGGCACGCCGTCTGGAGCTTGTTGCTCTGGACGGCAATACTGTTAAATCTTTTTAAAGTATAACTTAAACCCGTTGCGTGGGATGCGTTTGTCCGTTCATGCATATTTCAGCTGGAGCTTCAGCTGCTGTCGGACGTGACAACGGGAGACGAAAGTAATATGTAAGTCCATCTCGAGTGGCAGATGTGTCTGCATGAAATTGTGGCAGTGAAAAAGCTGACTCATTTCCGGTTAGGAGCGCCCCCTGGGGGTTATTGGATTACTTAATCCGTTGAGGTAATATCCCTTAATTGTCGTCCATCCCCCTAGCGAGTGTTGGGAACATTAGTGCGTGCGTGTAAGGGAGGGAGGGTGGTGGGCGGCTAATGACTAACTCTTATTTTAGTGCATGCGTGCGTCTATTTTGTGTGCGTGTGTTATTGCATGTATGTATGTGTAAGGGTCATCTATCTTTGTGTGTGTTTTATCGTGCGCATGCGCGTATGAAAAGACGAACAAAACACGGTAGTATACGCGTGTACCTGTATTTTATTGACTAAAGATACAAGCGAATAATGATTACGACTTGCGGGTTTTTACAACCTCGCCAGCGGTCGTGAGCTTACGAGTCACTACGACCACACCATTGGCTCGTGCATGCATGATACGACTTAGGGGTGACTTAACTCCTCTCCATTGGTCAGAGCTTACGGATATCTGACCACATGGGCTCGATCAATGATAATGTCGAAAGAGGGTACTACAATGTACCTTATCTCAATTGTTTAATCCAATCAAACGCACGGCAATCGTTTCTCAACAAATCAGTGCCAAAACCATTCGACGAAAAGCCGTGACAGTGAACCATGAGATAAGCAACACAATATTGTCCGCAAACGTTAGACAGAGGAATATGCAGTCTCTTGGAATTATGAGTCCATTCAACGCAATGTTTATTAATGAAGGTGCGAACTCGACGTGTTGTGGTGGCAGGCCGTACGAACATAAGTATTCGCCGTGTCCATTGCCATCCAGGTACAGAGCTATCCAATGATCACCCGGTTTCTTGCCGTTGTGCCTTTTGTACACGAAGGCACTCAGGAAACCGTCTATCATCATCATGTGTAGTTTGTCTTTGGGCACGATATCTCAAACAATCGACTCAGTCTGCGGATCCATAGCGATAGACGAGCAATCTGCTGGGTTTCCATTTCTTCAGAAGTCGTAGATGACTTTGCGGGTCTTGTCGATCTCCAGCATGGACTCGAACTCGGCGTAGGCGATGACGTTCATGGTGGTCGTAAGGGCATCACGGAAATGAATCTCGATGCGCAGGTTCCCTTTTTGTACCAGATGGAAGCAGGCGCCGTCGCATGCGTCGGGGGTGAGATCCAAACCGTAGAAAGTGTAAGTCGGCGCGAGACAGTCCGTTCCCTTCGTCCTGCCACACCTTACCGGTCCAGGTGAACAGATTGAGATAGCTACTGACGAAGAGATCGTTGTCGAAATTTGGCTGGAAAGGTTTAGAGGGTATCTATCCATGTACACGGCGAGGAAGTTTATGTCGTTGTTCTTGGCGTGGAACGGGTTCTTGTCGAACGATTCGTGATAGGCATCGTTATCGATGCAGCACAGTACGAGACGTTTCGGTAGGGTTCCGAGGAACAGATTCTCGTGCGTGTGAAAGAGGGTTCCCGCTGGAATGGAGTAGACATTGCATTCTACAGGACGCATCGGATACTTGGCCGTGCTCTTCTCGAAGGCTTTGATGTTTGCCATCTGTACTGTGGGATTCAGAGTGGCCTTCTTCACGAAAAAGGTGGCGTTGACGATCTTGACCTTGATGCCTTAAGCGCGAACGCGTTCTTGCTGCGCACCAGACGTGTCTTGACATCGACTCCGTTGATGAGGAATTTATCCTGAAGGAACAGGTCAACGTGTAGACGACCCATCATGTCGACAACGCGACTACGCACGATCTTTTCTCGTCGAGCCACGAAGCCTCGTTGGCCGTGTCTCCCGCGGCTATCTCGACGGCCTCCATGTGACTATTCGTATCCTTGTGCCACATCTGACTCGACAGCTGCGTCTCTTTAGCATCCTCACCGTAGCTCAGCAACGTCTCGATGTAGGCGTGGTACGGATACGTGTTGGTCGAGGGGGTCATTAGCGTACCGTTCAGGTAGACGTCGACTTGGTTGAACAGTGAATGGAGCCAGTTATTCACCGCAGCCAACGGATCGGCGGCGTCGGGGTCGGTTCCGTCGGGTCGGGTCACCTTCGCTTGAACATGTACTGGCGAGATCCAGGTAATCATCTCCCGATCCGGGTATCACGAATTCTATCGGGCCGCCCGAGTCGAGAGAGGACAAGTTTTGACATTGCACAGGCGACTGTCGACGATATTGGTCTGAGTCGGAGGTACGGTAAAGATGTCGAGTTCACTATTGACCCCTTCACAGGATTTTTATGTTCGAAAGCCGTCATCGAATATGTCGAGTTCACGTATCCGCGACGTCTGTTTCTTGCGCTGTCTTCCTCCTGTACTGATTCGTTTCTTTGACTGTCCTCGTTTTATACGCTTAGAAGCTCACACGCCTGGGGTCAAGAGGTTAGTCAACAACCTCTTACCGGCAGTCGTGACGTGTCTTTTTGTTGCCCTTTTGATGATTGAAGAGATTTCCTAGTCCGTGACCTTGTTGGTATCGAGCACCTGCAAAATAGGAAAGAGCACCACCCGCTTGGCTAGCGTAGTCATCATTGTAATTCAATTTTAGAAGAGTCCCGTCCGTCGTCGTCGGAAATGAAGCGTCACCGTCACCTTACCGACCTCGAATGGAACGCTTTATCCGGTGTCGTCTCCTATATCGATTTATATCGCCCCGAACTCGTTGCACAAGAGAGGGACATATTGGACGTGATCGAAATCTGCGATGGTACCGTTCAGACTGTAGACCGCAACGCTCCGCAACAAGGGCGCGAGACAGTCGCCGACGACACGTGAGTCCACGACATCCGTGTAGATGTATAGGCTCTCGAATCCTTGATTCATGTCCATCACGATATCGCCCTCTTTCTTTAAGGTGTACTGACCTACCCGACCAATATCGTTTCCACCTAGGTCCGAGTGATCATAGACGCGTCTGGTCGTTGTTTCGGGACTGGTCGAAACTCTTGAACAGAGACCTAGCATGGTTGCCATGGCACTCTCTACGGGAATATTAAACTCGGTCTCGGAGGTCACCCTGTGAGGTATATCATTGTAACTAAATTTTGCGCTGGCCCTATCCGTCGACATACTATGTTGGTTCGTGTTGTAGTAATACCCGGCTTCGATCGCTGGGAGTGAGACCTCTACGATCGCTCTCGTACAGGTAGAACCTGGTATCCTCTTCGCGAACGTTGTAACAAGTATGCGGGTGCTGGAACTTTACTATACCGCATTCCCAATCGCCAAAAGACAGAACGACACGACGAGGCAAGTATGTGATGAAATGCGCCAAGGTGTTATTCGGACGCGACTTCATGGAAGCGTTGCTAGGCAATGTCAGGTAGAAATCACTCGTCGCCATGGTGTTGTTGTTGTTGTTGTTGTCTCAACGTCGGAGTGGGTAGGAGGTAAGCCAACGAACTACTCAATCAGGCCGTCCACAGAGTCGGATTATCGTCATCGATCGGTAGGTTGTATATGCTGACCAAGATGTCCGTGTACAAGACGACGATCTGACAGAGAAAGACTATCTCCTGTTTGTGACACTCGTTACCGAAAATATGCCTAGGAATGCTCTGTTGTTGCTGCGTTTCGGTAACGTCTTCTTCCGCGTCAATGATGGAGACCTCTCTAGTCGTTTCGTGTGTCATCATCCGACTCGGGTTCGGAGGTAGTACACCCGCCTCTTATCATATACTCAAATCTATACGACACCTTTTTGTGGTGACATCTCCTTTTGTGAAGTCGTGCGCAACCCTCGTGTCTTGTCCAACACACTTGACGTGGTCCTTTGCAGCGACAATACAGCCTACTGAACTGAAACGTCTTGAACGACTAAAATACTTCCGGTACTTTGCTTGGGGTGGTGCTGCTGCTGCTGTTGCTGCTTCCACGGACAATTTCTTGATGACGAAGCGTGAAGAGTATACCAACGTATAGTAGAACCACAGTACTACACTTACACCGATGAAGACCGACAATCTAACCAAACCATATCATCACCTGACCGATGAGATATCAGCTGACGAGTAGGAGGTCGCGCGCCTAGTCTTTGTACCTGACGAGGGCATTGGGGTCAATCCAGCTTTTGAGTTTGGAAGGATAGCCGTGCTTTTTCACCAACACCTCACTTCGCCTGTCTCCCTTCCGTCGTCGCAGTACAGATTCCCCGCGGTACAGTTTATCGGTTGGCGCCGACACCTTCTGCAACTCCGGTTCGTGGAATGTTCCGTTCAACATCTCACCGAGATCGTCCGTCAATCGATAGACGGGTGGATCGGAGGGAAGGACCTCGCGTATCGTGAAGATTTACTCGCTCCAATTCGCCATGTACCCTTTTTCGAACCTTCTCTTGAACTTGCTGATACGCACGCGATCCGCCACGTGGAACGTGGGTACGTTTTTGGCGTCGTGTCCGTACAAGCGATGCCACACATCTTCCTGATTCGATGCATTCCCCCGTGACGGAGGCATACGGATACTGCGGTGGGGGTGTCGTTATAGGGCGGACTGTTCCATTCGTCGACGCGCGTGGGGTGTCCAACGCAGCGCTCGCAACGCTCTACCAACCGATCGTGAAGGTGTGTGTGCCAGCGGTGCACTTTGTCCCTGTTGAATGTGTAATTTCCTGGTCTCGTTGCCTACCAACTCCATGGGTAGACTGATGTCGTCGAGTTGTCGAGCAAACATCCGCCATCCCGTCGAGTCGCCGACTGTCTTTCTCGCGCGCAACAGATCGTTCACGAGATCCACCACGTTACTTCCGGGTACCGGGACTCCGTTGTGGATGAGCTTTCCTCGCGCGGTCCACGCGTCGTCTCGTTTGAGACGTTCCATCCGTCGTCTGGCTTTGGCCTGTAGCGCCTTGGGAACGCTCTCGATGACCTCCGCGAACTCTGTTGTAGTGGTGGTAGAAGGGTCCGCCGCCGCCGCCGCCCCCGCCGCCGCCGCTGTGGTGGAAGGGCCCGCCCCGGCCGCCTCTGCCGCCCCCGGCGCCGGAGGCGCAGCTGTTTCCTTCTTCACCGAGATCACGCGTACCGGTTCTTTGATATGTGTATCGGTCAAGACGTTGTATCGCTGTAACCCTTGGTTATACATGTCGACCTTGTCCCCGTCGTTGAGATCCTGTCTGTCGAGAATGGCCGTCATATCGTCGTCGAGGACCTGGACCTTTTCCCCTAAGCTATACGTCGATGCAGGTGTGGTGGCGCTAAGTATATCCAGGAGTCGCGGGTTCACCAATGCCTTTTTCCGCGCGTGTTCTATCACGTCTTGACTAGCACCTCTTTAAGTAGCTGAAGAAAGACGGCACGGACCAACGGAGTTAGGAAAGCCGACAGGAAACCTCCGGTCTGTCCTTCACCGACCTGGTTATTTTCTAGCAAGATTTGTCGTCGCCGGCACGCCTCTTCGTCCCAACTCGCGTAGTTTCTTTCTATACTTACTCAACCGTCGCCTCTGTACCGGGGTCAAGGGTATGTTGTAGGCGCACTCGGCCAATGCACAAAGAAGGTCGGCGTTGGCGATGATAGCACTTCTCAATTTAGTGCTCTTGTATCTATTCAGCGCCTGTATAAAGAGAATGTGTCTCTTCACGAGGTCAGACGTGTAAATGAAGAGACGAGGCGCGTGTGCAGTTTTTTTAATACTTTCGGAAGGTATACGTAATGAAAACCGTCGTGTGGAAAGATGGACGTGCCTAGACGCATAACCTCGGACGTGTCCTGTTTTAGGTCGACCAAGAGATAATCGTACGGTACAGACGTGGCATCTTTGAACGCGCCTTGTACAAACTTTACACGACCTGGGTACATCTGTCGTGCCAAGTGACCTATCTGGTAGGCATCGCGAGGATTTTTGAAGACCACCATATACTGATAATTCAGACTGATGGTGCGACTCTCCTTGTTTTTTGGAAAGAGGTGCTGCACGAGATACAGTACGGACGTGTTCTTGTTCGTGAACAAGGTCATGTCCCGTTCGTCATTTTCCGCCATCAGATCGTCTGTGATCATGAAGCACCTCGTCGAAGCATCGAACAAGCTGTCGCTCGGTAACCATTCTGCGAATTGGACGTTGGCTATGTACATCGTAGCGTAAGCGCTTTGCAATTCTCCGTAACACCACGTGAACTTCTCGGGTGGCGGATCGATCATCGTGACAGCGTGACGTAGTATACGCGTCACAAAAGTACTTTTCCCGCATCCCGTCGGAGCAGCGACGATGCGCGTGAAAGGATGTTTCCACCGTGCCTCCATGATCTATTATGACGATCGAGTACCTGATCTTCGCCTTTGATACGTCTATGGGACCAGAGGACACTCCGTCATCGTGGACCACGCTTTTGGCGTAGAAGTAGGTCAGGGCCGCGCGTTCCTGCACGTAGGTCATCACGGACGAGTGATTCACTCGAAACCCACGGTTCTATCCATTCCCGCTCCGACGGTTGATCAACACGTATAGGAAGGCCCATTTGTCTATTGCGTTCAGACGTTCGTTCAGTCCTTTCGTACTGTACTTGTCAGTGGGTCCGAAACAGTAGTAGGTCTTGCTGCATAACCCATGAAAGAATCTCCAGCCCATTCAACCTTGAAGAGACCCGGTGTCCTTATATCGTAGGCTTAGCGTGCCATGCAGGCCCAACGATGTCCGGCGAGGCGATAGCGAACGTACTCGCTCTGATGATCGTGCAACATTCGGATGGAAGTCATTCGGAGCGGCGTCGGAAGTAATTTTCTCGTAGTTCCGGGGTGACGAGCTCATCGAAGGACTCACCGGCCAAAGCTATTTAGGCGCTATCTGTGTCTGTTTCGCAGTACTCGAACAGCGGACATTCCAGGTACCTGTCGACGAAGTCGTCATAGAACTGCAACATGCGCAGTTTGGCATACTGCAAGACGAAGTAGCCCACGTGTATGGGCAAGGCGTACTTAACACTCATCTCGATCTCGTAGGCATCGTCGACGACGAGGTCGAGCTTTTGAAAGCGACGATCGTTGATCATGACCGGTGCCCTCCTCTCCGTGGAGTAGTTGACGTCAAGGTGGTGATCGACGTTGGTGATACTGCGATCATAGCTCTAATAGCCGATCAACTTATTCGTGTCCGCAATGATGGCCTTGTCCGGGTGAATATATCCCGGGCGATGGGCATCGGACACTGCTTCGACGAACTGTCGGAAGCTCGGATTCGGAGTGTATTCGACGACCTGATAGACGTGCGTCACCTCCAGTCCGTGAGCCAGGTACCATCACAAGAGGTGTGGCGAGCAAGATCTTGTCACCGTGATAACTCCCAACGAGGGTGCGGCGTGGGGTCGACATGATGTCGACATGATGTCGTGTTCTTCGACGTACCGACGCATGAACGGTTCTAGATCGTCACGCGTCATGTGGATGTTCTTGAATATGGGCTGCATCTCGGCAAACTGAGCGCGCAATTCTTCTGGTACACGAAGGTCGCACAGGATCATGCCGAACAAGGTTCCGTTGCGCACACCTGCCAGTATCTGCTGTGACGTCATCTTCCACAGCACGTGACATCGTCGAGGAAAGAAATTTGTTCACGGACGCATCGCTTCTCGTGACCTTCCATTCACATTCCCACATCTCGACGACTTCACAAAGTCACGGGGATAGGCGGTATTCTTTCTAGTTTCGATGAGGAGTTGGGCTATGGTTTTTCAGTTGACCTCTTTGACCTCTCGTTGAGTGTGTCACGAAGTGTTTTCTATAGAATTTAATCAGGCTTTAGAACAGTGGTTTTGTTTACAAAATATTGTCACGGGATGGTGCTGCCATCTCTGGTATGTATTGTCGTTGAGGTATGTGCCGGCTCCCTCTGGCGATTAAGGCGTGTAATGTTTTAACTATCGACGAGTTAGATTTAACTAATTTCATTTGTTCACCACTAATCTTACGGTTAGGTATACAAAATTTGGTATCAGTAGAAATTATTTAACGTGACTGATAATATGGTGACCTTGCAAACTACTTATGTTGTGGTTATAAGAAGATTATATTATGAACTTACAACATTTGTTTACATAAATTTAGGTGTGAAAAACACCGCGGTCACACCTAGCTTATGAATAGAGTACGTGTTTTATTAACATTAAGGATTAATTCGTGAGAGTTGGAAAGTACGATGAACATTATGGTATCCGGCTCGATACAGGGAATCCAGTGATATTAATTTTATAAGTAATTCACGTAAGTTAAAGATTATATGAGCACAGATATAGCCAGGCGTTTAGCAAGCAATATCTATGTTAAACTCAGAGAGTTGAATGGATTGATTCGAAGTGTGAAAGGAGCCGATTTCAGGGACGACTTTGGTTTGTGTCAAGTGTGGTGGTTGGTCAGACTGGCTTCCGGCCATAGGGCTATATAGGCAGAGAACGGCCATCTCTCCACGCGGCTGCATATGTAGACATAGGATAATTGATAACGAAAATATACAATTACATCATTACTTCGTGACAAGAAACCACGCCAAAACTGGATATCCTGTCACCCGGGTTATGAATGCCATCTGAAGCAAAGCTCAGCCAATAATATTGTTGCCTATCAGATTCTACTGTTTGAGTTTTGGGACATTATACAATGGTTTGGAAGTAGAAGTCATTATTTGAATACACAACGCCGCTCAGAATGTGCGAATGGATAATTTTTTTTTGGATTAATTGAAGTTGCTGGTTTTGTGTTTGATATGGAGGTTAATGGTGTCAGGTAGTTTTGTCTTTGTAAAAGTGGTAAATATATCACTGTAAACAACTTTGTAGCAATTTGTTTGAACGAGCCTGATTAAATATGTGTTAGGGATTTAAAATATTGATATATTATTGAAGAGTTGTCCAGGTAGTTTGTTAAAACAACTTTTATTACAACTATTACGTACAGCGCTGGCCTTGACATTAAGGTTTTACATTCATTTGCGCGAGGGGCCAGTATTTTTGAAACGTTACTGGCCCCCCAATAAAAGTTACTGGCCTCCCAATAAATGTTACTGCCCCCCCCAATAAAAGTAACTGGCCCGAACAACTCACCATTACACAATTATATATTATTGACAAGGTAGCCTTCCGCATTTTGTGGGGGAAATAGTGTTGCGCAAAAAAAACTGTGTGCACCGTGATCGATATTGTCATTGCGATAAAATGGCTTGCATTAAAACATTATTTTCACATTCTGATTTCCCCTGGTTTTTAGATTATTGTTGATGATTTAAGCATAATAATTCATTCAAATTCAAAAATTCCAGTGTATGCGTAACAAATATGCTGATGCTGATATGCCCATCGCTTCACAGAATGTCCACGGGGGGTCAATAGGAGAGACGTTGTGCAGACTTTTGCAAAGCTCTTGTTTTTGTATTTTTGTTTTACAAATTTAGATAGTGACTACAAGAAGTGAGATTGTGAAGTTAAATGAATATTTTAAGTGTTGTCCTCTCAGCTAATACTGCAAACACTGAGGCGCAATAAACAAGCTTCACAAGAACTCCACACAGTGTCGCTAGTAGTGGTGCCACATGGATTTATTGTCAACTTGCAATACGTGATCATTCGTAAATATAAGATAGTGATTACAGTTTCAAGCAAGTATACAAAGACAGAAGCAATTTTTTTTAACACAGGGCAAGTGATAGATACGATTTATAACATCGGTGGCCACTTGGATTGAAACCAATGGCCCGTTGGGCCAGTAAATATGAAAATTGGTTGCCCAAACTGGTCTGGAAGCTTCAAATAAAGGCGCTGGGCCAGTGTTAATGTTGAGGCTTGCTGCGAAACTGAGCAGCACCCGTATATATTCTGGCATTTGTTGTTTCCTAGAGAGTCCGGTGAGACTTGATCGCCAAAACACGAAGCAACTCCATATCCCGCACCCATCAGCCCAGACTCTGCCAGCAAGTGGATCCAGATCACAGCAAGTAAATCCTGGTTACCGGACGACATCTGGATCATCTCTGGTGCATTCCGTGTCCAGGGATGACAGTGTTGTTCGCAACTATGAGACACTTCGTAGAGATGTCACCGAGTCAGCGGAGGTGAGTTGTACCGTATCCCCACATATCAGTGGTGATAGTTGATTATATAACCCCTCAGCGCTTAGCCAGAAATAATGTTTTTCAGTCTTAAATTAATTAAAAAGTGTACCTTTTAGCGCGTGAACGGCTTGCATACTGATTCATTTGATTTGTTTCACTATCAGCTGTGCCAATGATAGTAATTAATGTGGGCTTCTACACTTGGAACTGTTAGTTAATCTAGTTTCCAGCTGGCTCCCTCTAAATTCCACCAATCTTATCAGTTGTAGATACCTCTCTTGGCCAGTCATGTACCAGTCTTGAAGACTGGCAGATGGGTCTCAGGCTAAGCACATGGTCATGATACCCTTGGCAGACATCCTCACAAGTCAGGGGTGGTAGTTGACTATCTACCCATGGCACTATCCCGGGCATACATCCTCTCAAGTCAGGGGTGGTATTAGACTACACTACCCCTGACAGATCTCCTCACAAGCCAGGAGTGTTAGTTGATTACACTACCCCTGGCAGACATCCTCACAAGTCAGGGGTTGTAGTTGACTACACTACCCCTGACAGACATCCTCACAAGTCAGGTGTGGTAGTTGACTACACTACCCCTGACAGACATCCTCACAAGTCAGGTGTGATAGTTGACTACCCTACCCAGGCAGACATCTTCACAAGTCAGGTGTGATAGTTGACTACTCTACCCCAGGCAGACATCCTCACAAGCCATGGGTGGTAGTTGACTACACTACCCTGACAGTCATCCTCACAAGTCCGGGGTGATAGTTGACTACACTACCCCTGGCAGACATCTTCACAAATCAGGGGTGATAGCTGACTACACTACCTCAAATTCAAATGATTACTTCTATATCCTGAACAAAATCCAAAGCAACCAAATCTAAGATTATTGGTTATGCTTACCTTTAGTGTTTATGCAAGGCAGTATGCCAGCAGGGGGTGTTGATGGTGTTGTCACAAACAACACCCATCCCAAGGTGTAGTAACACCCCTGGGTTGTAAGGATGTACCAATGTGATGTTGTTGGTGTAGTCATTGAGCACCAGACAGACAATATGCCAGTGGGTCCTGGGGCTATTGATGGGTATCAGCAACACCCATGGGACGTGGGGATGTACCATTGGGGTGCTGTGTCTAGCCATTGAGCACCAGACAGAGAGTCTGGTGTGTTGACCACATCGAGGGTGCTGTACTATCGTACACTATCATGAAACATATATTTAAAAAAATGCAAACACTGTAAGGAGTTTTAAGGCACTATTTTTAACACGCCTCATGTAGAATGTTTACAATTGTGAACATTTTCTAGTTGATTTGCTGGAATAACTATTTGTATTTTAGTGGTAAATTGTTTTAAATTATTTCAATTTTTATTATTAAATTTTCTTTCTTCCTTTCTGTCTATAATTGGTCAATTGAATCATGATTTTGTTAATTGAATTGTAATGACGTTTTAATCAATTAGTTATATTTTATTAATATATTGTTGTAAATTGTACATTTTATCTAAAGTTTACAGACGTGGATGTAAGTCGGAGTGACATGTATTGCATAATGACTCATGTATCGAAGATTTACAAAATTGTTTTGCAGACTGCCGGTACATCAGATTATACTGCTGATGAGGGGATGTATGCAGGCATTTCACGACATGAAGACGGTAAGAATTATGTTTCCCCAGGTCAGTTTATTAAATGTGTTTTCTTTCTGTGTTTTTATTAATAATAATAATACTAATAAGGTAATTTCTTTTAGTGCATGAATGCTCGGAAACCAAGCTCAGAGGCGCGTCAATACAAAAGGGTTAGTTAATATCAGAATCGATAAGCCATATTAAAGTCGTCAACAGATGAAACGATACGCCAGGGAACAAAGGTGGATATGTAAGATTATAAAGGTAAGTTTTTAAATGACGGCGAAATTGCATAATATTCTCAACTGAATTAACACTAAGAGGGAGTATATTCCATAGATTTGGTGCAGCAACAGGAAATGCCCTAGTTCCAATATTAGTATTGACTCAAGGATCAAAAAGTAAATCAGAACTAGATGATCGAAGTTGGATATAAATATCCTTCTTCAAAATCACATTTTGTTTAGAATTGTAAATGGAGTTGAATTATATGCAATTTTCCATAGTTTTGTGTTTTATCTAAATTGTTAGTTTTATATAAAGTTGTCATTTGTGTAGAAAACGTCAAGGCAGAAACACATGCAAGAAAATTCCAGCTTTGAAAATACTTGAAATATCTAATGCTTTGCAAAATGGATTTGAAATGAGAGGAGTGAACAATCTCCTTTAATGGGAAATTGTCTGTTTGTTTTTATCGCACAATCGTGGCATGCAGTATAAACTATATATTTATTATGAGATACTGACAGCCCAAAGTTTGCGAACCAAGGTATTAAGTCGCTCAGATCTATTTTGCTTGCGAGCCAAAATAGCTGTCTACCTCGCATCCCATAAATGTTGCGATTTTGGCAGAAATCTTTGAATGTGTAGTTTATTTTCCCCAACAAATAGTCCAAGCCTAATTAAATTATTTAAATCTGATAATTAACCCGTAGATTAAAAAAACACTACACAAAATGAGTCAAAATTACTTTGTTTCTCAAAACATCTCTTTTTAAAAGTTTGCTACAGTTTGAGCAGTAAATCAAAACCTACTGAATATATTTAAACAGATTAAGCATAATTTTAAAGCTTATGATCTGTGGAATCCAAAAAGGTACAAAACAACATTTCACAATTATGCAACTTAAAACTCCTTTTGTTGTGGTAACTCACAAATGTCTTTTAATTATCATTTTTGGGGTAAATTTTAATGTTATGGGTAAAAACTGTTTGTTTACTTGGAAGTACAGCACTTTTGAAGGCCTCAGGTCCAATTCCTGATGAGGTGGGTCACGTGCTACATCGTCATGCCTCCGTCGGGTCATGACCTTTCTCAGAATTATCTGAACTCGCTCTTCGGGGATTTGAATGAGAGCTCGGCTATTTTTGTTAACATTACACTGTTGAATTATAAAGTTGTTTCAGCTTCCTTAGAACATATTTGCGTGGTGAGTAGGTTAGAACACGTGGTCTAAACATAATTTTACAATAGAAACAAACGGACAACCTCACTTTAAACATGTTACCAGAGTGGCCGGTTGAGTATTTGACCTCATCCGTGTCATTTGTAGATCGGTCCTCTACTGGAGAGGACAATAATATCCATGAATACATTGAGCCAGAAGATGGTCCTAGAGATTCCGAGGAAGTTTCAGAACAACCTCGAGACTATGTGAATGTGCTAGAAGACCTTCGAAGAAACTATGAAAATGTTTCAGGAGATCGTTCAAGAAACTTTGAGAATGTATCACAGTCATGTTTTGACGAGTCAATTCAGGTTAGTGTTGTATTGTTCCAATTACCGTAATAACTATGTATTTGGTCACCTAAAAGTAATTAAATTCTTATCTGTTCGAAACATGAAGTACAAAAAAAAACACAATTCTTGGGTGTCTGAAACCTACAGAATCCAAACACATAGTCATTACAGACTATATACATAGTCATTAAAGACTATATATTAGTAATTACATAGTAATTACAGACTATATATTAATCATTACATAATCCTTACAGACTGTATATTAGCCATTACATAATCATTACAGACTATATATTAGGCATTACACATTCATTACAAATAAAATATTATTAATTACATAGTCATTACAGACTATATATTAGTCATTACATGGTAATTACATACTATATATTAGTCATTACATTGCAATTACAGACTATATATTAGTCATTACAGACTATATATTCGGACACACAGTAAACAATTATTATTTTATTTTTTATTTTTTTCCAAATACACTCAGCCGTTACAATAATAAATGTTGTGGATTATTTGACTATTTTATTTAAAATTAGTTTTGAATGTAATTTGTATAAATACTAAATGACTAAAACACGTTTCTGGTTTAAAAAAAAGACACTATGCCATCGGTCAAAATGCTCTGCTTACATCGTATTAAGAAACGTAAGTTGACTACACTACCCCTGGAAGACATCCTCAAAATCCAGGGGTGGTAGTTGACTACACTACCCCTGGAAGAAATCCTCAAAATCCAGGGGTGGTAGTTGACTACACTACCCCTCACAGACATTCTCAAAAACCAGGGGTGGTAGTTGACTACACTTCATCTCACAGATATTCTCACAATCCAGGTGTGGTAGTTGACTACACAACCCCTGGCAGACATTCTCACAAGCGATGGGTGGTAGTTGACTACACTACCCCTGGCAGACATCCTCACAAGCCATGGGTGGCAGTTGACTACACAACCCCTGACAGACATTCTCACAAGCCAGGGGTGGTAGTTGACTACACAACCCCTGGCAGACATCCTCACAAGCCAGGGGTGGTAGTTGACTACACAACCCCTGGTAGACATCCTCACAAGCCAAGGGTGGTAGTTGAATACATTACCCCTGGTAGACATCCTCACAAGCCAGAGGTGGTAGTTGACTACACTACCCCTGGCAGACATCCTCAACAGCCAGGGGTGGCGGTTGACTACACTATCCAATCCCAAGCAGCCAAATCCAAGATTATTGGTTCAGTTTACCTTCAGTGTCTTTTGCATGGCAATATGCCAGCACGGGGTGTTGATGGTGTTGTCACAAACAACACCCATCCCAGGGTGTTGTTTGTGACAACACCCCTGGACTTGAAGATGTACCGTTGAGGTGCTGTGTCTAGCCATTAAGCACCAGACAGGCAGTACATTCTCTGGGTGGCTACCTTGTTAAATCATGGATTATGTTTTCGAACATGACATAGATATGTTATGTTTAACCAAACCGTGGCTGACACTGCATGACGAGCCACTCATTACTTCATTAACTCCGAACGGATATCAGTTTCACCACCTCCAGCCAAATGTAAGATTAAGCTTACCTTCAGTGTTTTTGTAAGGCAATATGCCAAACAGCGGGTATTGATAGGTATCTGCAACAACCCTGGGACGAGAGGATGTACCATTGGAGTGATGTGGCTGTGTCTAGCCAATGAGCACCAGACAGGCAGTCTGGAGTGTTTTCAACATATGGCACACTATCCTGGAACATGTATTTAAGAAATGCGAACACAGCAAGGAGCTTTAAAACACTGTTTAACACACCTCAGTTAGGATGTTTACAATTGTGAACATTTTCTAGTTGATTTTTAACACACCTCAGGTAGGATGTTTACAATTGTGAACATTTTCTAGTTGATTTTTAACACACCTCTGGTAGGATGTTTACAATTGGTAAAATGTTCTAGTTGATTTGTTTGAATAACTGTTTGTATTTTAATGGTAAATTGTTTTCAATTATTTCATTTTTTATTATTTTATCTTCTTTGTTCCGTTCTGTCTAGAATTGGTCAGTTGATTCATGATTTTGTTTTTGAATTGTAAGGACGTTTTAATAAATTAGTTATTTTTATAACACATTGTTGTGAATTGTATATTTTACCTAAAGTTGTATAGGTGTGGATGTAGATGTGTGTGTATGTCGGAGTGAATGTATTGTATAGTGTCTCATCTATCAAGGTAAATATCGTGAGGTATTGTATCATTACTTCTTGAGATTTACACAATTTTTCAGGCTGTCGGTACATCAGGTTATATGGATGAAAAGAAGACGTATGCAGGTCAGTTTATGGAATGTGTTTCATTTCTGTGTTTTTATTAATAATAATAATAATATGGTAACTTATTTGCGCCTGAATCCTCGCAAACCAAGCTCAGAGGCACATTAATACAAAAGGGTTAGTTAATATCAGGATCTATAAGCCATATTAAAGTCGTCAACACATGGACTGTTACGCCAGGGAGCTAAGGTGGATACGCAAGGTTATAAAGGTAATTCTTTTAAATTATGGTGAAATTGTAATATATTTTCAACTGATCTAACACTAAGAGGGAACATATTCCAGAGAGTTGGTGCAGCAACAGAAAATGCCCTCGTTCCAATATTAATATTGACTCTAGGAACAAAAAGGAAATCACAATTAGATGATTGAAGCTGGATATAAATATATTTCTTCAAAATCACATTTCGTTCTGAATTGTAAATGGAGTTGAATTGTATGCAATTTTCGATAGTTTTGTGTTTTATCTGAATTGTGATTTTATATAAAGTTGACATTTGTAAGGTTTCCCATCTACTTCCAGTTTCTCAGAGTATGTTGAAAGTAGAAAACATCAAGACAGCTTTAAAGGGAGATTGTTTGTTTGTTTTTATTGTACAATCATGGCATGCGGTATAAACAATATATTTATTTTGAGATACTGACAGCCCAAATGTAGCAATCATGATATAAGTTGCACAGACCTATTCTGCTGGCGAGCATCCCATAAATGTTGTAATTTTGGCAGATATACGTACCTTATGTTTTCATCTTTGAGTGTCTAGTTTATTTTCCCCAACAAACAATCCAAGACTAATAATTAAATTACTATAAATCTTATAATGAACTCATAGATTAAAAACAATGGACGATATGGATCAAAATTACCTTGTTTCTAAAAACAGCTCTTTTTATGAGTTCTATTCCGTCTATGCTAGCCAGATCGACCATCATCAAGATAATCAGGGAATCAGAGGTTGATGACGAAAGTCTTTTCGAGGACTTCCTCTTGTTTGTGACGACTCGAGAGAAGACCTTGTTGACCAAGGCTGTGTCTGATTTCAGCTGTTTGACAGATGCAGAATCTGGCAGGCTGCAAAACTTCTTCACGGGTCATGGTTTCAACAACGTACCAAAGAGATCCGAAATCAAGGAGCAGATCCTGACTATAGCATATCAGGACTTAGTTGAAAAACCTGGATCGCTGATAGCGTTGTGGTGTTTATGTAGCGATGCTGTGTGTTTCTAACATTCATAAATATTAATTTAATAACTGTCGTCTACCAACGCATCCTGTCTGGTGTAGGGCATTTTTGCTAGTTAGACCAATAACGTTTGATGATAAAGAGGACTATTCCGAAGAAATTCAGTCTTGCATTATCACTGTTAATCGAACACAGCAAACTTTTATACTTGATTACAACGAATGTTGCAGATTTTAATTGATATTTGAATTATTGCACAAGCTGAATTTATAAGTCGCTTTTGTGTATCAAACGTGTATTCATAGTTAGTTGTGCTATCGTTAATTTAAAGTTGTGATTTTTTTCCCAGCGCCTTTTTCTGTGACTTTTCTTACATTCAGTAGCTGTATCGATGACCTGGGCTGTCCTGTTTCAGTGTACTATGTGTTACTCTCTTATGTTATGTGCCTGTGGGTATTTATGCAACATCAGTTATAATATGGAAAAGTTCTACCAAGTTCCAACGTGTTCATAATACACACACACACACACACACACACACACACACACACACACACACACACATATATATATATATATATATATATTATATAATATATATATATAATTCATAAATTATATAATATACATATATAATATGCTACAATGAGTTTAGCTGAACATATGGTGTGTTATTCTACCCAATGTTTAATTTAATGTCATATGTTGTAAACCTGCGCATACAAACAGGTGCATGCATCCTATGTGTAGACATTATTCTGTAGTAGTTATCATTATTGCTAAGGGGTTACTGTATTATTTACTAAATAACAGACTGGAGATGATTTGATTTCATAATGCACTGCTGGTTTCTGAATAAAAAGACAACGTGCAAGCAGTTACTACTGAAAATAAACGGATGTGTTCATGATTATATTCAGGCAATGTCGTCGTATCCTTCTAACGTTCATTTCATATAATTGCTGAGGGGTAGTCTTCCATTGCGACGAGTTAATATACTAAGTTAGCCCCGATAACTGTAGGTAGTAGCGGACATGGAACCAGCCCTGAGGTGGGGCATGTCAAACTTACTATTGGCAGTAGCGGCTACATGCTAAGGTGAGACATGTCACGGTTACGGTCGGCAGTAGCGGCTTCACACTAAGGTGGGACATGTCACGCTTACGGTCGGCAGTAGCGGTTACATGCTATTGTGAGACATGTCAGGCTTTCGTTTGGTCGACAGTAGCGGCTGCATGCTAAGGTGAGACATGTCACGCTTACGGTCGGCAGTAGCGGCTACATGCTAAGGTGAGACATGTCACGCTTACGGTCGGCAGTAGCGGCTACGTGCTAAGGTGGGACATGTCACTCTTACTATTAGCAGTAGCGGCTACACGCTATGGCGGGGTACGTCACGCTTACTACTGGCAGTAGCTGATACAAGCTAAGGTGGGGCATGTCACGCTTAAGTTCGGCAGTAGCGGCTACATATTAAGATGGGGCATGTCACGCTTACCATTGACAGTAGCAGTTACATGCTAAGGTGGGACATGTCACGCTTACGGTCGACAGTAACGACTACATGCTAAGGTTGGACATGTCACGCTTACGGTCGACAGTAACGACTACATGCTAAGGTGGGACATGTCACGCTTACGGTCGGCAGTAGCGGCTACACGTTTAACTGTGACGCCAAGGTGATGCAAGTTTCCGGCTGACAACAGCGTCTACACACTGGGGTGGGTCATGTCGCAGTAATGACCGACAGTACCGACTGTCCTGCCCGGTGTGATTGTGGCGGCTATAAACTATGGGTTAAAGGCTACACAGTAATTATATATTTTTGTGACTACACACTCGGGACCAATGAGCGCTGCTACACGCTAATAGTTACCATCACGAAGACGAATACTTTCCGTTCAATCACTCGCAGTGGCAACGAACCGGGACAATTGTCCACAATTTGTGAGTTGTAAATTATAGTGTCCCAATAACCGACCATCGAAAAAGAAATTCAGCATCAAAGCTGCCGTATCAATACCACCGTAGTCTCTTATGCTGCGTCGACATACGTCTGGACTCCACATCCGGTTTCATCACGAATCTACTCTATGGCTATGATACCTGTGAATGTGTCAGTGATACTCCTATCATTTAAAAATGTCCCCAAACACGCTAGTGTAGGCAGTACACATACGGGGTAGTTTGCCATCACCACGTATCGCGTGGAAAATATAGTACTACAGTGGGGCCATTTAGCGAGTGAGTCAAGGGTTGATGCAAATTGACGCCGTGAAGTAAAGTTCCTCACCAAGTATTGTTGGGACAAGGGGGTTGATCTAATAGTAAAGTACCATACCAAGTATTGTTGAGACAAGGGGGTTGAACTAATAGTAAAATTCCACACCAAGTATTGTTGGGACAGAGGGGTTGATCTAATAGTAAAGTTCCACAGCAAGTATTGTTGGGACAAGGGGGTTGATCTAATAGTAAAGTTCCACACCAAGTATTGTTGGGAAAAGGGGGTTGATCTAATAGTAAAGTTCCACACCAAGTATTGTTGGGAAAAGGGGGTTGATCTAATAGTAAAGTTCCACACCTAGTATTGTTGGGACAAGGGGGTTGATCTAATAGTAAAGTTCCACACCAAGTATTGTTGGGACAAGGGGGTTGATCTAATAGTAAAGTTCCACACCAAGTATTGTTGGGACAAGGGGGTTGATCTAATAGTAAAGTTCCACACCAAGTATTGTTGGGACAAGGGGGTTGATCTAATAGTAAAGTTCCACACCAAGTATTGTTGGAACAAGGTGGTTGAACTAATAGTAAAGTTCCACACAAAGTATTGTTGGGAAAGGGGGTTGAACTAATAGTAAACGCATAACAGTTTTGGACGGCAAACTTAGGAAACCATCCGCTAACGCATCCATATGTATACAGAAGCCGGACAAACTAGATATTTACGATTATCTGCCGAAGATGCTTCGAATCGGGTGGGAAGACCCTCGCACCTCCGCCATCATCCTATCTAATGATACACCATGACTGTCCAGAAGAAATGCCCGAATGCCGCCTCCTCTACATAACTGATCCATTTGGACAAACAGTCCGAGGCGATCTGTGGCCTCCAAAGCCAAAGACACTCCGAAGGCCAGTTAAATATCACCAACTGGGAGTACCTAGCCGCCGGTCGCTCGCCTCGGCGCCGTGGGATCCACCGGTAACAGATTACTTCAATAGAACCGAAGCGACAGAAGGCTATGTACAATGACCTGCAAGTCTCACTTCCACAAGGAACAACCTGCCCCGCTGCCCTAAGATCTGAAAGATGAAGAATCGGACTCGTGGGTCATCTCGTGCAGGACACACGATGAACCTCGGCATGTACGAGCTCGGGCTGGGTCATCTTCGTTTCGCCGATGATGAGTCTGCTTTACACACTAGATTCCATTTCAGTACATATCTTTCCCCGGAGTCTCTTATATAAAGCAGGAAGTGTAACCAATGTCGATATATGTGACGTCAAACTGTGGTATCCTTTAATGTCACCCTTTCAGCGTTGATTTCCAAACAGGGGCTCGCTTCCGGTCAGGTGGTCGCTCCAGCTCCTACGATATGGTGAGTATGTCCCACATGATGCATTTGCGTTGAGGTGTGGGAAATTGTTGAACGCTCTGCTACGTAACATAGTTGCCGCAGATTTACCTTTCAACGTCGGGAGTTGAATTCACCCATCTTCTCTTAAAGAAATACAATAATATGGCATAGGTCTAATAGCAGTAGTCTCCTATGGTGCCTTTATCACCAGGATGTTGAGCTTGGAAGCTTACCAAACAAACAAGGGACAACTTGACCTTCATAACATAGTTATAGTAATTATATTTACGTTGGGTTTTCGTGTGCAGCGCAAAATTACCTTAATTATTATAATTGAGATTATATTTCACATACTTAATTATAATAATTGAGATAATTTTTTACATGCTTAATTGTTATAATTGAGATCTCGATCAAAATGCTTCGTGGCCTATACACTTCTAAAATATGTTGTATAACCAGCGAGAGCATGATCACCACACTTCAACTGTAGGTCTACGTATTAAAAACGTACAACTATTGTATCAGTAATAGGGGTCTTTAATACGAAATTTCACTAAATCTGTTGTAGGCCTATTTCAATTTTCGTAGATTGCGATTTCGTCCATGGGAAACATGGACAGTTCCACGCCCCGCATCAAAGTTCAATTCCAGGAAATCCCAATATATTGATTAATACGATACAGTAAGTGTATCACCCTTCATGCGCTGAGGTCCACTCATGTTTTTCTTTGCTCATTTATTTCTGTGTATCTTTACCCTTGGGTTATGATTTACCAACTGGCCATGTAGGGGCGTATTTTAAGAAACCACAAATATAGTTATTTTGAAGTTACATATTTGTTACGCTCGTTTGTGGCAGTTCTGTTACGTTCCTTCCACACCATGTTGATGTCTGATGTCTATTCTCTGACGTACTCTGGATCTTTTCCTTCAATACTTTACGTTGTTACCGTATGTTCTAACGTCTTCTCTCACTATGTGGCGTGTATACAACTTGCTTGTTTTGTTCTAATTTTTGTATGATCTTAAATTTGTTATATCGCCTTCCTAAGGATGATTTCCTGTGGCGGATCCAGAGTGGGTAGTCTAAGGGCCCAGAAACCTCCAGTGACGCCCGAGACAAATTCATAGTCGGTGGTCTTGGGAGGACCTTCAGCACGACTGCTCTGTTGCGCTGTCAGGCCATTATACTGGAAGACGGGGGGATAATTTTTTATAAGCTTCTTGTAACCGAAACGGGGGCACATCCCAAAGGTCTAGGATGCACGTAACGGGGGCCCATTCAAAAAAAATCTCGAGCACACCAATTTCCGAAGGTCTAAGGGGCACGTGCCCCCAGCCCCAGGATCCAGCTGTGATTTCATTGCTCTTGTTTTCAGTCCAAGGCACTCTTAGCATTCTTCCGGTTATGTTTGAACGAGCGACAATGGGGGATTTAGATATATGAATGTTGCCGACGTACCTGTTTTGACTCAGTTATGGGCACGGTGAAGTTTGACATGTTTTGGTGAGCCTCAAGCATGTGCAATAATGTATTGCAGGTTTATGTTGATGGGTGATAGATGGCTGCGCCTTCCCATCGATAAAATACCAGACCCGTCCCTGCTAGATCCCTACGTTTAACATCAGCAACGATTGATCCAACGGCCAAACCCAAATGTATGCCTAACTTGAATGGCAACGACATGATGTGATTGAATGCAATCAGCAACTCTGCAAGCCCTTGGATCGCGAGGAAGGCATAGGCCTAAACCAATATGTCGGATCCGTAGGTTACATGTGACGGGTCGGTGGGTTCACGATTTTGAGAAAGGTGGAATCACTTATGATTTAAGGTATGGCGATCACATTTGTGAGAAAGGGGTTTGCGTGTTAACCCCCCCCCGCTACGGGCCTGATAAACATTTATATTATTACTGTTAAAATGCGTTTAAACAACAGCTGTTATGTATGCCTGCCAAATTGTTTTAATTTCGGTAGATTCATCAGCGGTTCAGCACACTTCCCGTGTCGCACTGTCTCATCGCGCTGTCTCGGATCTTGACATCGGAAGACGTAGAGGGTGGGCTGTTGGATATTTCTAGCCAGGACTTCACCGGTTCAGCACGTCGGATGGTGACATCGGACGATGGAGGGGTGTGCTGTTGAAGATTTTAAGCGGGAAAGTTGCCTGTATACCGGGAGACCACCATCCAATCAAGGAGACTCCAGAAAATTTCGGGAGAGTTGGCAGGTATAACTATGTAAGGCGAGAACAATAGTACAATACACATGACAGTTGCGCCCTCTCGTGACTCGTTCTAATCGAAACTGGTTACACGTTAGTCGCTAGATGGCGAAACCCCCCACGAATTAAAGACAACAACAAAACTGTAAACGTTGTTGTTACTGATGTTTACGGCCTCACGAGGCGCCATAATTTCCTTTCACCGACCTTATGCTCAACGTGATGAGGATTCTTCATGTGTAGATAATTATTCGAATCAACTGTTCATCAAATGGTGAATCAGATTGAGGTGTGTTATATATACATATATATATATATATGCGTAACCGACCGCGCTGAATGACGCGTGTGTTCAACAAACCGTGTCGTTCCGATCACGCATGGTTGGCGACCGTGTTATGGTTGTTCCGTTAATTGAACGCACACCTTGTTCCGTGTGAATCCGTCCGTCACAAAAACATACCTTAATATACATGCAGGTCCGTCCAATTTGTTTAACAGTTGAAATATATTCCAGTAGTCTACGTATAGACTCGATCATTTATAGGTCGATATAATTATAATGCTGTGATATCACCGAATGCTAATATATATTCACGATTTCACCCATTCCGTCACTGTTCCATCACCGGTATTTTTCAAGTATAACATTTTTCCAAAAGGTCTTAATATACTGGTATATAGACCTACATCAAATAAGATATAGTATCACAAAAATTACCCGCATAGTAACGAGACAACATGTTGAAAGTCAACGAAATCGAACAACCTTTACGCTAAGCCCTGGAATGGTGGCGCCGCCTGTTGGTGTGGTTATTTACAAGGAAAATGGAAGTAAATCGGGGATTTTCTAGATATAACATTCAGACCAACCAAAAAACCCAGCAACGCGCATAAATAGAGACGTGAACGAAGCTTCAAAATAGTGGTCGAGCATTTGCTGACAGTCAGTGTAGAATGTGTTGTAAGGCAGGTTGTTGCCATTTATAAAGGAAGAACAGGTGGTACATATGAAACCAGAAAAGACTAAGCCTCCTGAGAGAGATTGTGGGACCTGCAGTTTCTCCGACACAGGAACCAGACGTGAATTAGAGGTAAGTGGCTTTAATCACGGCGTGTGGTTATACAATTATAGTCTTGTCTATGTATTGGTGAGCTCCGATCGGGCAAAATCATAGAACGGGTGACGATTCACCTACACGAATAAGGACGGGATCAGTTTTAGTGCACACGATTTTATTATTTAATTGGATGTGGGTAAATGTTCAGTGTTTGAAATTTGGGGAGGTTTGGTTTCATGTTGTCAACAACCACTGTTTAACCATGTAGACAATACAAGACAGGGGGGCATGTTTTAATGTACATGGTGTTTGGATCATATGGGTTTAAAATTAGGGTGTGTTTCCTAATTCTTCCGGCCAGCACCAGTTATCAGTAATGATCGCTCCATTTCTTTTGGAAGCACATACATAAGCACACAGCACACAGCACGCACGTACGCAAGCACGTACGCACGCACGTATACAAACATGTTTATTTGTAAGTTGTTAGTAATAAGATATTACAGTTGCCTAACAGCGTGTTTGTTTGTTTGTGTGTAAGTGTGTGTGCGTGCGTCCATTCGTCCAAGCGTATGTATGTGTGTGTGGGGGTGAATGTGTCTGTGTATGTGAGACAGAGAGAGATAGATAGAGACAGAGAGAGACAGGGAGAGAGAGAGAGAGAGAGAGAGAGAGAGAGAGAGAGAGAGAGAGAGAGAGAGAGAGGGAGAGTGAGAGGGTGCGAGAGAGAGAGAGATAGAAAGAGAGAGAGTGTGCATGTATGTGTGTGCGTGCGTCCATACGTATGTGTGTTTGTCTATTATGTGTTTATGTATGTGTGTTTCTTGTTTGTGTGTTAAGATGTATCATGGAAATGGTTAATACGTTTGAAAAATTTGAAAGATTATGCCATTTCATAGTGCATAATGTTAGTAATGACCTTAAAAAAATATATTCTTGGTATATTGCATTGAAAAAATTATATGAACAAAGTCTGGACTTATGTAACATAAGTAGTAAAGGAGGTTAAGTACCGGGGATGGCGCAGCGGTGCAAGTGCAAAGTACCCGGATGTAGGTCAAGGTCAAATGTCACGGTCAAATACCCGGATGTAGGTCAAGGTCAAGTACCCGGATGTAGGTCAAGGTCACGTGGCGCCCCTACCGGAATTTTTCGAAACTAGAATAGCACGCCACCTAGCGGTTTTTTCGGAACTAAAATAGTCCCGTCAAAAATATAATCGCGCCCCCTGGCGGATAGTTGGTGAACTAAAATATTTCCCGCCAGAAATATAATCGCGCCCCCTGGCGGATAGTTGGTTAACTAATTATTTCCCGCCAAAACTAAAAAATAGCGCCCCTGGCGGATAGTTGGTGAACTAATTATTTCCCGCCTAAACAAAAAATATCGCCCCTGGCGGATAGTTGGTGAACTAAAATTATTTCCCGCCAAAACTATGGAAGCGCCCCCTGACGGATAGTTGGTTAATTCAAATAGCTCCCCCTGGCGGATAGTTGGTGAACTAAATCAAGGTCACGTGGCGCCCCTACCGGAATTTTTCGAAACTAAAATAGCGCCCCTATCGGAATTGTTCGGTACTATACTAAAATATTTCCCGCCAAAAATAATTTCCTGCCAAAACTAAAAGCATCTCCCCCTACCGGAATTTTTCGGAACTCAAATAGTGCCACCTGTCGGATAGTTGGTAAACTAAATTATTTCCCGCCAAAAAATTATTTCCCGCCAAAACTCTAAAAGCGCCCCCTGCCGGATAGTTGGTGAATTAAAATAGCTCCCCTGGTGGATAGTTGATTAACTAAAACAGCGCCCCCTATCAGAATTTTTCGGTACTAGTTATACAAGTGGTGTCATATTGTGGACAAGTTGTAAACTAAATGTTCTAGTACTGCAAATATTCGTGTCTCTTGCACGCTTGCGTGCAATAGAGCCCCCTCACGGGTACATCACGAACTACAAACATCATCCCCTAGTGGACAAGTGAGCGAACCACATATGAGTACTGCAAATATTCGTGTCTCTTGTTTTTTCTCGTCCATAAACACCTGGTGGATATATAATCATCAACTGAAAGCACCCCTGTTAGATAAGTGGTGAACTAAATAACTACTCAGCTGTCCGCGCTTGTGTACATTCTACTCAGCAGTCCGTGCTTTTGAATTTTCTACAATCCGTGATCTTTCGGCACGCCCACGTGACTTTTCGGCACATTCTCTAACTATATAAGCGCGGTGTTTTACCAATCGGATCGTCATTCCTATCACGACGACAGCACGCCTAACATCATCATGTTGAAGACACTAAACATTTCTAAGTCCTACCAACACTAAAAATGTCTAAGTCCTACCAACACTAAACATTTCTAAGTCCTACCAACACTAAAAATATCTAAGTCCTACCAACACTAAAAATATCTAAGTCCCACCAACACTAAACATGTCTAAGTCCTACCAACACTAAACATTTCTAAGTCCTACCAACACTAAAAATATCTAAGTCCGACCAACACTAAAAATATATAAGTCCCACCAACACTAAAAATGTCTAAGTCCTACCACCACAAAAAATGTCTAAGTCCTACCAATACTAAAAATGTCTAAGTCCTACCAACACTAAAAATATCTAAGTCCCACCAACACTAAAAATGTCTAAGTCCCACCAACACTAAAAATGTCTAAGTCCTACCAACACTAAAAATATTTAAGTCCCACCAACACTAAAATATCTAAGTCCCACCAACACTAAAAATGTATAAGTCCTACCAACACTAAAAATATCTAAGTCCCACCAACACTAAAAATGTCTAAGTCCTACCAACACTAAAAATATCTAAGTCCCACCAACACTAAAAATGTCTAAGTCCTACCAACACTAAAAATATCTAAGTCCCACCAACACTAAAAATGTCTAAGTCCTACCAACACTAAAAATTTCTAAGTCCTACCAACACAAAAAAATGTCTAAGTCCTACCAACACTAAAAATATCTAAGTCCCATCAACACTAAAAATGTCTAAGTCCTACCAACACTAAAAATATCTAAGTCCTACCAACACTAAAAATTTCTAAGTCCTACCAACACTAAACATTTCTAAATCCTACCAGCACTACAAATTTCTAAGTCCTACCAACACTAAAAATGTCTAAGTCCTACCAATACTAAAAATGTCTAAGTCCTACCAACACTAAAAATGTCTAAGTCCCACCAACACTAAAAATGTCTAAGTCCCACCAACACTAAAAATGTCTAAGTCCTACCAACACTAAAAATATTTAAGTCCCACCAACACTAAAATATCTAAGTCCCACCAACACTAAAAATGTATAAGTCCTACCAACACTAAAAATATCTAAGTCCCACCAACACTAAAAATGTCTAAGTCTTACCAACACTAAAAATATCTAAGTCCCACCAACACTAAAAATGTCTAAGTCCTACCAACACTAAAAATGTCTAAGTCCTACCAACACAAAAAAAAATGTATAAGTCCTACCAACACTAAAAATATCTAAGTCCCATCAACACTAAAAATGTCTTAGTCCTACCAACACTAAAAATGTCTAAGTCCTACCAACACTAAAAATATATAAGTCCCACCAACACTAAAAATGTCTAAGTCCTACCAACACTAAAAATATCTAAGTCCCACCAACACTAAAAATGTATAAGTCCTACCAACACTAAAAATATATAAGTCCCACCAACACTAAGTCCTACCAACACAAAAAATGTCTAAGTCCTACCAACACTAAAAATGTCTAAGTCCTACCAACACTAAAAATATCTAAGTCCCACCAACACTAAAAATGTCTAAGTCCTATCAACACTAAAAATATATAAGTCCCACCAACACTAAAAATGTCTTAGTCCTACCAACACTAAAAATGTCTTAGTCCTACCAACACTAAAAATGTCTAAGTCCTACCAACACTAAAAATGTCTAAGTCCTACCAACACTAAAAATGTCTAAGTCCTACCAACACTAAACATTTCTAAGTCCTACCAGCACTACACATTTCTAAGTCCGACCAACACTAAAAATGTCTAAGTCCCACAACACTAAAAATGTCTAAGTCCCACCAACACTAAAAATTTCTAAGTCCTACCAACACTAAAAATATATAAGTCCCACCAACACTAAAAATGTCTAAGTCCTACCAACACTAAAAATGTCTAAGTCCCACCAACACTAAAAATGTCTTAGTCCTACCAACACTAAAAATGTCTAAGTCCTACCAACACTAAACATTTCTAAGTCCCACAACACTAAACATTTCTAAGTCCTACCAACACTAAAAATGTCTAAGTACTACCAACACTAAAAATGTCTAAGTCCTACCAACACTAAAAATGTCTAAGTCCTACCAACACTAAAAATGTCTAAGTCCTACCAACACTAAAAATGTGTAAGTCCTACCAACACTAAAAATTTCTAAGTCCTACCAACACTAAAAATGTCTAAGTCCTGCCAACACTAAAAATATCTAGTTCAGTAGAGATGATAGCCACTTATGTCTGTGTAGTTCAGTAGAGATGATAGCCACTTATTTCTGTGTAGTTCAGTACAGATATGTTAACCACTCATGTCTGTGTAGTTCAGTACAGAGATGTTAATGTACTCAGACCAACTAGTGGTACAAACGAAACACTATGCTTTGACCAACACGTGTCACGAATTGAACTTAGATCAACTAGATACATCACACGAGACTATGACACGTCACACGAGAGCACCGACGAGACAAGAGACGAGACTATGACCGAGATATGTCACGAGACTACGGATAACACATCACACGAGACTACGGATAACACATCACACGAGACTATGGCCGAGACAAGAGACGAGACTATGACCGATATATGTCACGAGACTACGGATG
Source organism: Paraescarpia echinospica (assembly GCA_020002185.1). Classification (NCBI taxonomy): domain Eukaryota; kingdom Metazoa; phylum Annelida; class Polychaeta; order Sabellida; family Siboglinidae; genus Paraescarpia; species Paraescarpia echinospica. Next base: position 161,710 of record JAHLWY010000257.1, read on the forward strand.
ACACATCACACGAGACTACGGATGACACATCACACGAGAGTACCGACGAGACAAGGGTTATCGCGTGAGATTCCACCACCACCACCACAATTCCGCCACAATAGACGGGTTATCGCGTGAGATCCCACCACCACCACCACAATTCCGCCACAATAGACGGGTTATCGTGTGAGATCCCACCACCACCACCACAATTCCGCCACAATAGACGGGTTATCGCGTGAGATTTGCTTCAGAAGCAAAGCAAAGCAAAGCAAATAGACGGGTTATCGCGTGAGATTTGCTTCAGAAGCAAAGCAAAGCAAAGCAAATAGACGGGTTATTAAAGCAATATCACGAGACTACGGATGATACATCACACGAGACTATGACCGAGATATGTCACGAGACTATGGATGACACATCACACGAGAGTACGGTCTATAGACACGAGTTGTACAAACGAAACACTACACTTTGACCAACACGTGGCACAAATTGAACTCAGATCAACTAGTCAAGCAAACGAAACACTACACTTTGACCAACACGTGTCAAACGAATTGAACTTAGATCAACTAGACACATCACACGAGACTATGACCGAGATATGGCACGAGACTTCGGATGACACGTCACACGAGACAAGAGACGATACTATGACCGAGATATGTCACGAGATTACGGATGACACATCACACGAGACTATGGCCGAGATATATTACGAGACTTTGGATGACACGTCACACGAGAGTACCGACGAGACAAGAGATGAGACTATGTCCGAGATATGTCATGAGACTATGACCGAGATATGTCACGAGACTATGGCAGAGATTTGTCACGAGACTATGACCGAGACTACGGATGACACATCACACGAGAGTACGGACGAGACAAGAGATATGCTACGAGACTACGGATGACACATCACACGAGACTACGGATGTTACATCACACGAGAGTACGGACGAGACAAGAGATACGCCACGAGACATTCAAAGAGGTGACCATCATGGTTTTCGACGTCACTCAACGGACACCAATGTAACTAGTCAGAGTATAACCATCTATCGATCATGATATGTCTCTATTCGTTGACACACATATTCGTTGGAAATAGCGGAAGCGTAGAGGCCGCCATGTCAGGTCGCCATGACATTCAATTAACTTCCGGTACTACGTTACTTCCGGCGTAGCGTCCCTAGTAGAGACCGCCATGACAGTCAAGTGACTTCAGGTACTACGTCACTTCCGGTGTAGAGACACCTAGTGGATAATCGGAGTACTACGTCACACACTGCCGTAGCAAGCGAATTTGAAAACTGCTACGATCGAAAACGACTATGTCAATAACATGTAAGGACAACCACCTGACAGGACTTCATTCAATGAGGTGCCAAACATCACATACCTTCATGTCAAGAGACGATCATCTGTTCGGATTCACGTCCAACGAGGCGACCATAGGACTCGTATGAGGTATCGCTTCTTTTAATGGAAAACATATGTATATGAAGCAGCCGTCTTTTCAACGTAACAATTCCATATTTTCAAATAGTGCGAGCGATCAGATACGATACGACCTTCTCGAGAGTCGAAAAAGGAAAGACCAGAATCGTTGGAACCACGGTATATACACTAGTTTTCGGTGTGATCTCATTTGCATAATCAATCAGACCGAACGTACATCACGTGACTTCCCTTAACACAAAAACTGTGCACGTTCATGAGACAGGCGACATCTGATGGCCCCAACGGATAGCAGTGTAACTACTCAGAATAACGCCAACTACCGGCCATGATATATATCTATTCGTTGACACACTTCCGGGAATACCGGAAGCGTAGAGGCCGCCATGACAGTCAAGTGACTTCCGGTGCGACGTCACTTCCGACGTGTCGTCCCTAGTAGAGGCTGCCATGACAGTCAAGTAACTTCCGGTACGACGTCACTTCCGGTGTAGCGCCCCCTAGCGGATAATCGGAGTACTACGTCACATGGTGGCGCCATCTAGCGGTTAAAATATATAATTAGGTTAGCTAGAGAAAAAAAGTTGGGGTTAACCTCGCGAAAATGTTAACAACAACCACTAAAGTGGTTGTTGTATAAATTTTCTGAAAATTTTCGGTTTTTGTCCCAGAGGAACAAAAACATTAAATTTTCGCGAGGTTAACCCCAACTTT